>JBBPBX010100882.1:0-12286 GCA_038048925.1 Garcialebias charrua
GGCTGCGAGACCTCTGGCTGCGAGACCTCTGGCTGCGAGACCTCTGGCTGCGAGACCTCTGGCTGCGAGACCTCTGGCTGCGAGACCTCTGGCTGCGAGACCTCTGGCTGCGAGACCTCTGGCTGCGAGACCTCTGGCAAGGAGTCCACCAGGACCCTCTCGGCACAAGGAACTGGAGGGGGTCTCTCCTGGGACCCCTCGGCACAAGGAACTGGAGGGGGTCTCTCCTGGGACCCCTCGGCACAAGGAACTGGAGGGGGTCTCTCCTGGGACCCCTCGGCACAAGGAACTGGAGGGGGTCTCTCCTGGGACCCCTCGGCACAAGGAACTGGAGGGGGTCTCTCCTGGGACCCCTCGGCACAAGGAACTGGAGGGGGTCCCTCCTGGGACCCCTCGGGACCCTCCGAAGACGTGGACCCCTCGGGACCCTCCGAAGACGTCGAGGCGTCGGCGGCGCTGGGACCCTCAGGAGACGTCGAGGCGTCGGCGGCGCTGGGACCCTCAGGAGACGTAGAGGCGTCGGCGGCGCTGGGACCCTCAAGAGACGTAGAGGCGTCGGCGGCGCTGGGACCCTCAAGAGACGTAGAGGCGTCGGCGGCGCTGGGACCCTCAAGAGACGTAGAGGCGTCGGCGGCGCTGGGACCCTCAAGAGACGTAGAGGCGTCGGCGGCGCTGGGACCCTCAAGAGACGTAGAGGCGTCGGCGGCGCTGGGACCCTCAAGAGACGTAGAGGCGTCGGCGGCGCTGGGACCCTCAAGAGACGTAGAGGCGTCGGCGGCGCTGGGACCCTCAAGAGACGTAGAGGCGTCGGCGGCGCTGGGACCCTCAAGAGACGTAGAGGCGTCGGCGGCGCTGGGACCCTCAAGAGACGTAGAGGCGTCGGCGGCGCTGGGACCCTCAAGAGACGTAGAGGCGTCGGCGGCGCTGGGACCCTCAAGAGACGTAGAGGCGTCGGCGGCGCTGGGACCCTCAAGAGACGTAGAGGCGTCGGCGGCGCTGGGACCCTCAAGAGACGTAGAGGCGTCGGCGGCGCTGGGACCCTCAAGAGACGTAGAGGCGTCGGCGGCGCTGGGACCCTCCGAAGACACGTCCGTCGAGTCTGCTGCAGGCGAGGAGACGTCTGCTGCAGTCGGCGAAGAGACGTCTGCTGCAGTCGGCGAAGAGACGTCTGCTGCAGTCGGCGAAGAGACGTCTGCTGCAGTCGGCGAAGAGACGTCTGCTGCAGTCGGCGAAGAGACGTCTGCTGCAGTCGGCGAAGAGACGTCTGCTGCAGTCGGCGAAGAGACGTCTGCTGCAGTCGGCGAGGAGAGCAGAGAGGGGGCCTGAGACCCACGTCTACCCCTCCTTCTGCTGGAGCGAGAAGTCTGAACTGCAACTGGGTCTGGTGCAGTAGGTTCAGGTGCTGAAGGTTCTGGAGTAGCTAACAGATGCAAGTTGGCAGCAGAGTTTGGAGTACCTTCCTTCAATGTTCTGATTTCACTCAGGAGCGCCAGTAAGGAATCCACGGTGGCGACCTCTGCTGGAAGCTGACTGGTTGTGGTAGAGGTTGTGGTAGAGGCTGCTGGAAGCTGGCTTGTAGCTGTTTTGGCTGCTGGAATCTGACTGGTAGCTGTTTTAGCTGCTGAAAGCGGGCTGGTAGCTGTTTTAGCTGCTGGAAGCGGGCTGGTAGCTGTTTTAGCTGCTGGAAGCGGGCTGGTAGCTGTTTTAGCTGCTGGAAGCGGGCTGGTAGCTGTTTTAGCTGCTGGAAGCGGGCTGGTAGCTGTTTTAGCTGCTGGAAGCGGGCTGGTAGCTGTCTTAGCTGCTGGAAGCGGGCTGGTAGCTGTTTTAGCTGCTGGAAGCTGGCTGGTAGCTGTTTTAGCTGCTGGAAGCTGGCTGGTAGCTGTTTTAGCTGCTGGAAGCTGGCTGGTAGCTGTTTTAGCTGCTGGAAGCGGGCTGGTAGCTGTTTTAGCAGGCTGCTGGTTGTTGGTGGTTGCAGGCTTAAAAACAGGAAAGTCCAGATCTGGTGGAGGACTAGGACGGACTGCCTGGAGTTGGATGAGTGGCTCCAACCAGTGGCGGATCTACCATTCAGGCAAATGAGGCCGTTGCCTGGGGCCCCCCATCAGCAGGGGCCTCCATTCAGCAGGGGCCCCAGCCGTCACCTACATCCCTAACATTGCTCCTGCTTGTTAATGTACGTTTAACATAAAAATAATTATAGTTACGATGAAAACTATCTTTAAAAACGCAACACAAAAAACGGTTGAGTTCTGTACCCCCCTACTAAAATGGACTATTCCGTCATGCGTCATGACGTCACCCACTAATCCAGGAAGTGCTGTATGCTTGCTTGCTGTTTGAGTGAGAACGAAGCGGGAGACAGGAGACGGAAAAAAGATGAAGCGAACGAGAAAATACGAAAGCGGAGCTGAAAAACGTAAAAAGCGTCAAAAAACAATAACGTATGTTTCTTCACTACCGAAAGTGACAACCTTTTTTAATGGGTCGAATTCTAAAACTTCATCAACTGCTAATGACGGTCACGAGCGGCAGCGGCCCATTTAAAAGTGTGGCGGAACCGGACATCAGGATCCAGGAGGAAGTTAATGGCGCCGAGGCAGTGACTCAAGATGAAGATAAAGACGAGGATTCACAACAATATGAGGTATGAGTTTTAGAAATTATTTTGTAGGTTGGGTAAAAGAAATCCTAACAGTAATCAGCTGAGACAACCACTATTTTCACGTTTTCTTTCTGTATCAAAATATTAAAAGATATTCGACCTAAATCTTCTGACTTAAATAGGAGAGAGGGGATTATATATTTTACCTACTTTAGCTCTCTGCCCTGCCTACTTAGTATACAGTATTATTAAATTATTCGGACTTTACATTGAATAGAATAGATCTAAAATATTCCACAGTTATCTATTAATTTTTTTCTCAACCATTTTACAAAATATTTGACTGTTAAAACTTCATCAGACTATCATTGTTTTGTTATTTGGTCCATAGTCCCTCCATTAAATACATTATAAAGCACAACTTATAGCTTTCAGAGTAATGCAAAAATGTGTTTTTTAATAATGACTGGTTTGCTTTGGACAGAAATGCCACTGTTAGTTTAAAACAACAGAATCAAAAGGCTAGGATTGCTAAATTAAAATGTTATCTAAAATGTAAAAATTGATATAAATGAAAAGTGACATTCCCTGATGCATGCTCAATAATCCAGGTGGAAAAATCTGTGACATTATTTGAGTCATTTAGTTTACAGTAAGTCTTACAGTCTGTGTAAGTTTTAAGGTTTAAAAAGAAGTCAAAACTTTCAGTCTTAATTATGGAAACTTGGATAAATGAGAGCCTTCACATGTGTTAAATGTAATAATGTCCAGAGGACCAGACTTAGCTTTTTAGATTTTTCTACCTGGATTATTGAGCATGCATCAGGGTAATAATGTCTTATTTTTTCTTTTATTTCCTCCAACACTAACATACAGTATTTGTTGTTTTTTTCAGATGCAGTCTTTAAACATGCATCATTAAAGACCAGAAACAAGACAGAAGACAACTTTCATAGAAGTCCAGCTGAATAATCAAGGTAATTCATGATCACTTAATGCTGTAAAAAGTGTCTCATGCCTGGACATCTTGCTGTTCATATCAAGCCAGTGTGTGAATTCATCTCAAAGTACCACATCTCAACTACACACACTCACTTTTTCACATTGATCTAACAACTGTTCCCTGTTACAGAATATGTAATATAACGTTAAAAGAATTAAAGTTGTGAAAATCTTATAATTTAGGAAAATATATTTCTACTGTATTGCTCACATCTACCCTCTCTATTTGTTTGTGTTTATTTAGTGTTGTTGAATTTTGGTGTAAGACTTGATTTAGAGCCTTTTATTGCAATAATAAAACATCCATCCATCCATTTTCTTCCGCTTATCCGGGGTCGGGTCGCGGGGGTAGCAGCCTAAGTAGGGAGGCCCAGACTTCCCTCTCCCCAGCCACTTGGAGCAGCTCCTCTGGGGGAATCCCAAGGCGTTCCCAGGCCAGCCGAGAAACATAGTCCCTCCAGCGTGTCCTGGGTCTTCCTCTGGGTCTCCTCCCGGTGGGACATGCCCGGAACACCTCACCAGGGAGGCGTCCAGGAGGCATCCTAACCAGATGCCCGAGCCACCTCAACTGGCTCCTCTCGATGTGGAGAAGCAGCGGCTCTACTCCGAGTCCCTCCCGGATGACTGAGCTTCTCACCCTATCTCTAAGGGAGAGTCCAGACACCCTGCGGAGAAAACTCATTTCAGCCGCTTGTATCCGAGATCTCGTTCTTTCGGTCACAACCCAAAGCTCATGACCATAGATGAGGGTGGGAACGTAGATCGATCGGTAAATTGAGAGCTTTGCCTTTTGACTCAGCTCTCTCTTCACCACGACAGACCGGTACAGCGCCCGCTTCACTGCGGACGCTGCACCTATCCGCCTATCGATCTCACGCTCCAGTTTTCCCTCATTCGTGAACAAGACCCCGAGATAATAATAAAACATGTTTTGCAAAAAGACTTTAAAGGATAGTTGTACCTTATTAAAGTAGAGAAAAAAAACAGTTGTTTTTATTGTCTAGTTCCCAGTATTAGAGTATTAACATGAAAATCTTTGACCTTCAGGGCAGGGCCTAATGGTACATTTAGGCTGTCTTGGGGGAGGGCCCCTTTACAAAGGTTTGCCTGGGGCCCCAAAATGTCTAAGTCCGCCACTGGCTCCAACCAACGCTTCTCTACCAATACTTCATCCAAAATGTCCTCCATACCAGGAGAGTCAATTAACCATGGGATACAAATATATTCACTCCACATGGCTGTGGTGGCCTCCCACCTTTCTAACAGACTGCAGGAAGAGTCTGTGTCCACAAATCTCTGGATGGTAGCACAGAGTCTAGTATAATCCACAAAAGGGAGTCTGGACAAAAAATGCTTGTCTGCTGGGTTCATGTTTTTGGTGGTGTCCTACTGTCAGGGTTTACAGGCAGGCTTGAACCCAGTGGTGCAGACAAGACACAGGAGGCAGGAATACAAAAATAGATATTTAATGATAATAAATCAAAAAGCTGACAGGGCAGCAAACTCACTCTTAGGAGACATGATCAACACAGGAGACATCAGGGGAGACCCAACGAGGACACCACAAGGAACTAACTGACAGACAGGCTATTTATACACAGAGACAAGACAGGACGCAATCACAAAACACCTGGGAACAATTAACTAACTAAAGACACAGAGCAGGACTGGTATACTAAATAAATAAAGGTTTAAATAAAGGAGACTAAACTGGAGGTCAAACCAAGAGTGATCAAACATTGAGACCCAGAAGGGAAACTAATAAAAGGTTAAACTAAGAGTAAATAAACAAGGAGACTTAAACTAGAAGTAAAGGACTGGAGATGTAGAAACTAAATACAAGAAGTAAGAACTGATAAACAAGGAGACCAGGGGAATTACCAAACCTAAACATTAATAAATACTGGGGCAGGATCTAAGGAATAAGGCTAACCATGAAGCTGGGAAAACTGGTACAAGGGAAACTAAATAAAACTAAAAACAAATATCTAGAGCTGGCTGACAGAAAACAAAAGGAGAACAGAACAAAGGATACCCACTAGATGGCGCCATCCTGGTGCCATCCTGACACGGACAATACTTAAATGAGAAACCAATTTTATCTTCTTTTTTTTTTTTTTGTAGTTTTAACAACAATTGTCTGAACTTCCTTTATATTTCAGAGCACGACCTCATGGCCGGTTAAAACAAGTTTGCATTATTTCTAGGATATTGTTCAACTGTATCAGCGTCAGAGTCAGAGATTATTTATTGTCATTCGCACCACATGTGGTACATGTGATGGAACGAGATTATGTACACAGGGTCCCAGTTACATCCAACAATAAAATGTAAAAGAAAAACAGTAATAACATCTAAGATATGAAGTAAGAAAAAAAAAACATAAAAAATACACTAAGCACTAATAGCATAAAACATTACTTCGAACAGCAGCACGAACATGAGTCTGTGTGAGCAGATGAACACGAATGAACACAGCAACATGAAACAGATCAGCAGCAACACGATCTGATTCTCCTGGTTAGAGATTCATGAGTCTAACAGCCTCAGGGTAGAAGCTGTTCCTCAGCCTAGTGGTTCTACACTTAGGCCCTGTTTACACGGACACTGTGTGGGGGAAACGTAACTTTTGGGCATGTTAATTAGTTTAAAAGTTTTGCGTTGACACGGATCTGACATGGATCTGCTCGAATCCCCCCTCCCTCATGCCCCCCCGCTTACACCCACTGCGCATGCGTCCTGCTGAACCTTCACCCACTGCGCATGTGTGCTGCGTCACTCTGCTGGCAGTCTGCTAGTTTCTTTTGTGCTAAAAGCTGAGCTAACAACAACAAGTTAAAGCTGGATTTTGGATAAGAGTCGACAGATTTGACACCAAGCGGGACTCTTTTCATCTAACAAGCTGCACCAGTTGCTGACTGTGGACCAGAACCGAGTCGATGAGGATGAAGTCTGACTTTACTCCGTGATGAACAGCTGACTTACAGCAGGTAAATCAACGTTCTTAATATAATGTTTGCTTGTGTTTACTTTGATCACACAACAACGGAGTTTTTATTTATTTATTTATTTATTTCTGCCAGGTGCAGAAGCTGTCGACTCGTTCCAACAAACAGGCAGACGGTTCGGCGGTTCTGATGGGTCCAGATGAACACACAGCAAGAGTCCAGTTCATTAACGTAGTTACAGTTCGGTTCACGTGTTTTTAATAGTGTGTTCAGTTTAATTCTCAGTGTTTGTGTTGTAAAATTTGTGCTGCTGAATAAATAAATAAAAAATAAACCTGGTGTCTTCATTTTCACAGCACGTTACGCACTGTTTAAAAAATGTAACGAGTCCAGATAGATACTGTAGTTCAGATAAATTTAAACATCTCCCACGCCAACATAAATACTGTTTATTATTGTTAAACTGTTATATTTTGCAACGTGACACGTGAAATGTCAGCCTGCCCCGCGCATGCGGGCTGCGCGCATGTGGTTGACACAAAAGATCAGCAGGAGATGTTTACATTATCAGCGGGGGTGCAGCGAAAAAGTTCCACTTTGGGAGCAGGCTCAGAAAACTATCGGTGTCATAGAGTGGGGCCAGCGGTGTCGTATAGGCGATAAGCAAAGTCGCAAAGAGAAAGTAGCGGTTACACTCAAAATACGCGCTGTGTAAACTGGCCCTTAAGGCTGAGTTAGACTTTCGCTTTGGTCCGCAGGCTGGAGCGCGCGCGCCGCGCGTGCACTGTGCCGCACGGCGAAATGCGTTCATAGTTTCGCCCCTGTCTTTATGGTTGACGCACGGCCGAGCATGGCAAAGTGCTGTTCTTTTACGGGCCAGCAGGTGGAAGTAGCCTCTACAACATGTGCATATGTTACAAGAAAGGGTGTAGAAGAAGAAATCTACCGTAGAAGAAGAACTGTTTGACGTCACAACACAAACAAAATGGCTTCCCGCTCGCTTCATTCTTGAACTGTCTTTATTAGAGGAGCAAATTATAATAGAACAACAGTTATTGTGTCTTGCAATTTTAATGAGACGAAGAAGACGCAGAAGGAGATGGTATGTTCGGCCATTACACTCTCAGAGACGTACTGGTGGGGAATATAACATGCATGTCTGCACGCCGATTTGATGACCTGCTACATCGTATTTCGCCTTTCATACGACATGGAAGGACCCACAGCAGCCCTGTGACATTACCCGAGCGTTTGGCAGTGACTTTAAGAATCCTGGCTTCAGGTAGCAGCCAGAAAAGTGTAGCAGCCAGCTACAAACTTGGTGCAACTACGGTTTCCCTGATAGTCTCTGAGGTGTGCCAAGCTATATTGTATATTGCTATATGTATTTGAATGTTAAATGATTTTAAATAAAATGAAACTACATTGAAATATCCACTTCAGCTTTCCGTCTGTTTTGTTTGCATATTGTATTAGCCACTAACAGTTGTATTACATAAAATTTGGTATGAAAGACTTTTTTATAACTAAGAACATTAGATGTTAGAATTATTTGGAAACCTGAAATGGCATTGTAAATATAAGTCCCATATTGCATTAAAATGAAGCATTGCTACCTGACACGAAAAATCTCAATGTGTAGTAGCCTTTATTTCACCAGGAATGTGAAGTGGAATGTGGAGAAACCTGTAGAAATAGTGTTTTGATTTTAATGTGTGCAAAAATGGCATGCTGTCTAAAAATAATTGATAAATGTGTAATTGTGCATTACAAATGTATCATTTGAATCAAAGTCAAGTCAAAGTCAGCTTTATTCTCAAAACAGTAATATGTACAGGACATACACAGGATTGAAATTGCATTTCTCTCTGTCCCTCAGTGCAACAATAACTATTTAAACACTAAAACATTTAATAAACATAAAATGAAATAAAGTGTAATACTGTCCTGAGTTTTTGCATAGTACTTTTTCATAGTAGTATAAAAGTATAAAGTTTTCACCAACACCAACATTTAATATCCATAAACATAAAATGAAATAAAGTGTAATACTGTCCTGAGTTTTTGCATAGTACTTTTTCATAGTAGTATAAAAGTATAAAAAGTTTTCACCAACACCAACATTTAATATCCATAAACATAAAATGAAATAAAGTGTAATACTGTCCTGAGTTTTTGCATAGTACTTTTTCATAGTAGTATAAAAGTAAAAAAAGTTTTCACCAACATTTAATAAACATAAAATGAAATAAAGTGTAATACTGTCCTGAGTTTTTGCATAGTACTTTTTCATAGTAGTATAAAAGTATAAAAAGTTTTCACCAACACCAACGGAGTGAGCTGATGCTAGGGCTGTCGCTTCTGCTACTGCTGCTTGACCCTGGCAAGTGTCGAGGTGGTACGGGTATGGGCACCGTTGGACAGGGAGGAATTGGCGTGGAGGACCTGCGCAGAGGAAAACACCCTGCATTTGAAGTACTGCCAGTTTCATGGCCAGTAGGCGTGAGGTTGTGAGAGACGATGGGTGTGATGTACTCATGGTCGATGGTGGTGACGGTCTGGTCCATGGGGGTGAGGGTCTGGTCGATGGGGATGAAGGTCTGGTCGAGGCACCATGTATCGTCCTGTGCTTGGCTCTGTGGTGTTTCTTCAGGCTAAAAAACAGACATTGACATCCATCAGTACAAAATGAAACGGTAACGGATACAATGCACATACAGTATGTGTTAAATAAAAACAAATGTTTGTGTAATTGTTAGCTTAATAAACAGAAGGTGAAGCATCAACAGACATATAGGCTAAATTTGTTTACAGTTGAGGTGTGCAGATCTAAAATGGTTATTTCCACTATTTCACATTTACTGGTCAGCAGCTTGATTTATATTTTCATTAAGCCATGTTTTGGTCATTCATTCTCACAGTTTATTGTTTATATCTATGACTACAAAGGGGAAACAACACGGCAGGCTGCACAGCATGGCCTGCTGTATTCCATGCTAAGCTAGCTGTAATAAAAGCAGTACTAACTTTTTTTTTCTTTCATTTTTACCTCTTTTTCCATATTTGTGTCCTTTTCTCGGTGTTTTATAAAACTCGACAGCCAACTCAGCTCCACAACGAGGATTGGCACCGGTTTGTTGGTGCCAGGATCGCCACTTCTGATCACCCTCTTCTTGGCCTTCACGAAGCGATCCCGCATGTTTTTCTTCCTCCTTCTGCATCGCTTCTGTGCCAGTTGCACATCGAGGGATCATACAAATGGCGATACATGCGGATGAGTTCAGCCAGAGCAGCTTCGAAAGCGTCCATCTTGTTTTGAGCCCAGTCCATACGTCACTGAGCGCGGCGCGCGCTCTAGGCTTGCGGAGTTTCAAAAATTCAGAGGTGCACGGCACGCGCTAATCCCCTGCGCGGGGCCAACGCGCAGGGGCGGGGACTGTGAAATTGCGTCACTTTTGGAGGGCACACCCTCGCGCGCTGCGCGACGCGTCAAGTATGAATCTAGCTTAACGCCGGGGCCTTTATGTGAAACACTAGCTAAAAGTAGCAAAAATATAACTAAAAGTAAAAAATAAAATAAAAAAGTACAATGTTGGCTAAAAAGTAGGAAAAAGTTAACGAATACATTTAAAAAAGCTAACTAACAAGTAGCCAACTAGCTAATAAATTGCAAAAGGCTAGCTAATAAATTGCAAAAGGCTAGCTAATAAATTGCAAAAGGCTAGCTAATAAATAGCAAAGGGTTAGCTAATAAATAGCAAAAGGTTAGCTAATAAATGGCAAAAGGTTAGCTAATAAATGGCAAAAGGTTAGCTAATAAATAGCAAAAGGTTAGCTAATAAATAGCAAAAGGTTAGCTAATAAATGGAAAAAGGTTAACTAATAAATGGCAAAAGGCTAGCTAATAAATGGCAAAAGGCTAGCTAACAAGTAGCAAAAGGCTAGCTAACAAGTAGCAAAAGGCTAGCTAACAAGTAGCAAAAGGCTAGCTAACAAGTAGCAAAAGGCTAGCTAACAAGTAGCAAAAGGCTAGCTAATAAATGGGCAAAAGGCTAGCTAACAAGTGGCAAAAGGTTAGGTAAAAGTTAACGTAGTAAAAGACTAGCTAATAAATGGCAATAGACTAGCTAACAAGCAGCAAAGGGCTAGGTAACAAGCAGCGAAAGCTAGCTAACAAGCAGCAAAAGGCTAGCTAACAAGTAGCAAATGACTAACAAGCAGCAAAAGGTTAGGTAAAAGTTAGTGTAGTAAAAGGCTAGCTACATATAAATTCTAGGTAAAAGGTTAGCTAATACACCAGACTGCACACCATCATACAGCTCCAACCACTTCATCAAGTTTGCGGACGACACAACAATGGTGGGTCTCATCAGCAACAACGATGAGACGGACTACAGGAACGAGGTGAGCCGCCTGGCCTTGTGGTGCGGACACAACAATCTCACTCTCAACGTGGAGAAGACAAAGGAGATTGTTGTGGACTTCAGGAAGAGGGATGCCCAACATGCCCCTCTGACCATCAACAGCACCGCAGTGGAGAGAGTAGACAGCACCAAGTTCCTGGGAGTGCACGTCTCAAAGGACCTGTCCTGGAGCAGGAACACTGCAGCACTGGCAAAGAAGGCTCACCAGCGTCTCTACTTTCTCCGCAAGCTGAAAAGGGCTGGAGCTTCAACCCCCATCATGAGCACCTTCTACAGAGGTGCCATAGAAAGTGTCCTGACCAGCTGCATCACTGTGTGGTTTGGTGCATGTACTGCATCCTGCCGCAAGAGCCTCCAGCGCATTGTGAGAGCAGCTGAGAAGATCGTGGGCACCTCCTTGCCCTCACTGCAGGACTTACACAGCAAACGCCTCACTCGGAAAGCCCTCTGCATGGCAGGTGATCCCACACACCCACTACACAGCTGCTTCAGACTGCTGCCATCAGGGAGGAGACTGAGGAGTCTCCAGGCTCGAACCAGCAGACTGAGAGACAGCTCTGTTCATGATAGCACATAACAGCACATACCAAGAAGGGGGTGACAGGCATTCTGGAGAGACTTCGAACGCGACAGGTCTGATTGTCCAGCATCTCGGTTCGTGTGCACATGAATTGATTAATGCCCATATATTCTGTTTATCCTGTTAAACCTGTGTCTTAATCAATAAACCTTACTTTTTTCAAGAGACGCCTGGTTCATTTCGAACACCTTTAACTGAAATCCCTTCAGTTCCTAGCTAAAAGTTAAATTAAATAAATGTCAGATGAAGATGAAAGTAGCAAAACACTAACTAAATGTATCAAAGTGTCAATAGCTAAATGTTAGCTAATAGCAACACAAATGCATCAGAAAGGCTAAAATAGCAAAAGGCAGCTAGCTTAAGGTATCCTAAAAGACAAAAATGGAACCAGTAGCTGAAAGAGATTTTTACATTGTCTTTGACGGAGCTGAAGAGATTTCAGTGTAATTCTTTATAAAGTTAAATATTTAAGTTAAGTTAAGTATAAAACCAAAAGTCTTAACACGATCGCTCAAACGAGCTGAACGTTTTGACAAATAGATGGCTAAAAGCAGCACAGAGTGAGCAGAACTGGTTGGACTGTGAAATCGAGCAGACGAGTCATAAACAGGAAAGTGATAATGAAGATGCTGACTCGGCGTTCAAACTAATAAACTGTAAAGTTTCACAATAAAACTTGGTTCTGAACAAGCGGACCACCCGCCTCCAAGCAGATTGCTCGTCTTTCTGC
>JBBPBX010100883.1:0-12286 GCA_038048925.1 Garcialebias charrua
TCAAACTATAACGCTACAGTATGTTCATTTGATCAGTTCAACAGTCACAGAAATTAAATTCATGTTAATTATTTGTAGTGACTAATGGTGCATTCAGACCAAACAGCGTTTCAACGGCAGGAGCGTCCAGCTTACATGCAAAGTCAATGGGGGACGCGCTTCCAGCCGCGTCTTGGCGTCGGGCGTCACGTCGCGTGCGTGTTGAGCGTGCTGGAAAGCGTTTTCCGTGCACGTGAACCGGCTTCAGCCTCCAAACCATGCATTCACCATGCTGAAGATTTTGCCGTTCAACTTTCAAACGCCGCTCAACTCTACCTGATTGGTTGGTGTGTCAACCAATCAGGGAGAGTCGGGGGGAGAAGAGAGGGGGTCAGAGGGAGAGTCCCTATGTGACGCGGAAACCAGTGACGCGGAAATGATTGCGCAACTATGTGACGTATTGTTTGTGGGACACAGAAAAGACCCGCGAGGTCGTGGACTATGGAAGAGAAACTCATTGTAGCTGTGTGTTCGCGACAAGTCCTTCACGACCAGTCAAGTCTGCTCCACAGAGACGGAAATAAAAAGCTCCTCGCCTGGCGGAGTGCAGTGAGGACTCGGTATACCGGTAAGCTCCTCCCACACACCCCGCAGCTGTTTCGCGTTCTGGCGTTCTGGTCCAAGTAGGTCTGGACACCAAGTGCGTCCACTTGCGTGCGTGACGAGCTTTTTGGAAGTTGAAACGCTGTTCGGTCTGAATGTACCATAAATGTACCATAACATTTTTTGTGAGCAGGGGCACCCTCAGCTTCTTGTGACAAACCCTTCAATCTTTTGAGAGATTTTTCGAATTATTCCACCAAATAACATTCATCAGGGGCTGTAATGTCTACATCTTGATGTAATCATAAGAAGCTGATTATTTTACATACTGGATTTAAATCGGGGGAGTGGGGCGTGTCCAACTGTGTTTCTGCGGACCGGCAGCAGTCATTTTGTATTGTTGATTTTTGTAAGGGAAACCAGAATGTGATGTTTGCTAAATGCTAACATTAAACATTTACTAAAGTGATTTGAAAAATACTGGCTAATATTGCTAATAACTATTTTTTTATACACTCCTCTGTTGGGTTTGTTTTCTGACATGTTTATTTTGTAGCATCTTCTCCAATTGACGACCAAAGTACACTAACACAATATTTAAATGTTTGTTTACAATTAATCGAAAGGAAGAAATTTTAACGAAATAAACAATTATTCAACAATTAAGCGTAAGTTGATTAATAGTTTGCATCCCTAATTGTTCACCTTATAATCATATCTCTGACACTTACTCATTGTCACTGATGGATTCATCCAAGTGACCTGGCTGGTGACTGGCTGTAGGGTTCAGGTCACATGTTCCTCGTTGAGAACCTGGTTGTCCTAAGAAGACAATGAACAATCTTGTAAGGATTACAATGTTTTTCCCTCTTTAAATGTCAACAGTGTAAATTATACATACATATGTATACAATCTAAAACATGCTCTTTTAACTTTGTTGCAAATTTCATAAATTTCTACAATATAAATTAAACTAGCACATTTGTCAGAGTCAGAGAGAATTTATTGTCATTTGCACCGCATGTAGTACATGTGTTGAAAACGAGATTATGTACACAGGGTCCCAGTTACATCCAACAACAAATGCAAGAGAAAAACAATAATAACATCTAGGATTAACTAAGAGAGACATCAGCTAGTAATACACTAAGCCCTAATGTAGTAGAAAAACATCATTATAAACAGCAGCACGAACATGAGCAGATGGTCACAGATGAACGCAGCAACAAGAAACAGATCAGTATCAGCATGATGTGACATTTTGCAGTGTTTATTCTTATTATTTATTTATTCATGAGTCTGACAGCCTCAGGGTAGAAGCTGTTCCTCAGTCTAGTGGTTCTACATTTGATGCTCCTCAACCTCCGTCCCGAGGGGAGTGGTGCAAAGAGTGAGTGTGCTGGGTGAGTGAGGTCTTTCATGATGCAGGTGGCTCTTTTTCTGCATCTGGAGGTGTAAATGTCTGTGATGGTGGGGAGACTGACTCCCACAGACTTCTGTGCAGCCTTCACCACTCTTTGTAGAGCTTTCCTCTCTGCAACTGTGCAGCCTCCATGCCACACGTTGATGCTGGAGCACAGGACGCTCTCCACTGCACACCTGTAGAACGAGGTGAGGACTGAGCTTCTCAGACCGGCTCGTCTCAGCCGTCTGAGGAAGTAGAGTCTCTGATGACCTTTCTTGATCAGGCTGGTGGTGTTACTAATTTATAGTACTAATAGTAGTAGTAGTAGTACATCAATTTTGATTCTTTACCTAAGTCAACTGTGCATGGATAGCATTCCCGTTTATTTTAACATGAAAACTAATTCACAACTGCGGCTGCCACGATTAGTAGATGAATAATCGATTATTGACATAGTCGACGATTAATTTTAATAATCGTTTCATAGTTTTTCTTTTTGTTATTTTTTATTTATTGTTGTTCATTACTTTTTCTCTTAAAATTGCTTTCAATGCTTCCACTGCCACATCTGGCTTTCTGTCCTTGACATGATACGTGCTGTTGTGGTAACCAGGTTAAAATCACTCTAACTTTTAGCTAATTAACATATATGGCACATAGTGGCTGCAACTTAACCACGTCGTTACCTTGTGCTCTTCAAGCTGATTACCTCCCTGAATTCCAAGATTTTCCTGTCAGGAGTACAAGACCACATAAGCAACAACATATTTAAAAATATATACAGAGTCCTTTTTGCAGTAGGTGATATCACCTTTTTCTTAAAACTTTTATACACATCACCATTGTCATGGTTAGTTAATGAGAAACTCCAGGCCGCAAGCAAGTTCAAGATTACAAACAACGAACACCTGGGAGAAACACAAGGGGAAGCAGGTGTGTGTAGGCGGGGCAGCTGAGCAGAGAACACAGGGAAAACACTACAACACTGTGTAAACTAAGGCATAAAAAATACGGACTATGACAACCATTACTATTGAAAGGATACAATTTTTTTTACAACATTAGACTTCATTTCATAAACATTTGTTTAAAAATGTAAAATAAAGACTGTAAAAACACAGTAGGCTGTTTACTTTTTATAATTGTAAAACGAAAACTTTTAAAAATGTATACCAAAGATGTGAAACATTTTATATTTATATTTAATGATGAGGACTGTATATTTTGGTGAGTTAGTGTAGCCTGGTTTAAACCAGACCCTTGTCCTTCATTTCGCTTTGGACTAGGGTCTGGCATCTCTGCCATAGACAACGATTTCTCCTGGAGATTTTTGAATGGACCAATCAGAGAACAGGAGGCAGAGTTTTGTTAGTTTAGTCTGGTGAGGTCCAGGCTATTCAGATAAATTGCTCAGAAACCACTCGGTGGATATTTTTTCTGCCACCAGTGTGTAATTATATGTCTTTAATTTACTGACTGTTGGCCTAGATGAAACATTTGAGATAAAATTCGATTTTTTATCATTTATTTTCGTAGCGCACCCGAGGCTGTTTGGAAAATATCAAACCGAAACTATTTAATATCCAGCAGATTTGACCATTTCGTGAATTGATTTAGGAACTGTTAAGCTCAGGAACACTTCTGATATAACGTCAGCGGTGAAATATATTTTTTCTCAGCAGAGAAATAATAGTTTTTTACCTTGTTTTGATGAAAATTCGTTCGTGGCGGCAGCCATTTTGAATGACGACGTCAGTCGACATCGTTCAAAACTCCGCCTTCTGCTCTCTGATTGCTCAGGAACACTTCTGATATAACGTCAGCTATGAAATATATTTTTTCTCAGCAGAGAAATAATAGTTTTTTACCTTGTTTTATTGAAAATTCCTTCGTGGCGGCAGCCATTTTGAATGACGACGTCAGTCGACGTCGTTCAAAACTCCGCCTTCTGCTCTCTGATTGGTCCGAACAAAAATCTACCGGAGAAATCCTTGTGGGTGGGTGCAGTCCCAGACTGTGCAGTGAAGGGAAATGAGAATTGAGCGGAGCTGTGCAGGAAGGCGAGGGCCAGGCTAGAGTTAGTGTTGTTGTGATAATTTTAAGCATGTATTGGTTAATGTGAGAGGATGGAGAGTTACCTCGGGATGTGTATGGTTAATTTTGGAGGCTCTAAGGTTTTTATAATTGTTTCATTCTGAATTTTAACTTTTAGGTAATTTTAGGTTTTGTATGTTCTTTTGTTTTGTTAAATTTGATAGCATGTATTTGCACGTTGCATTGATTGATTTCATGAATTTCTTGACAGACATGCTTATGTATTTTTGGTGTATATGGATGCATAAACTGTACGTATTTTATTTGTGTATAACAGCCCAACCTGGGACAGGAGTTGCAAATTAGCTATCGCTATACTCTTTGTGCAATGTAACTTGATTTTTTCTACGTTTCTAAATGCATTGTCCCTGTTAAGTAAAGATAAAGATATGACACAGACGGAGACATGTAATTAACTCAATCTTAAAACTGTCATCTGAACAATCCTAGCTTCACCCTACACAAACTGAGGTTTTTCAGCTTTCTTCATGGACCTGAACGACTTCACAGCTGTCTCCTGATTTTTGCATGAAACTGAGAAGAGCAGCATGTTTGTAGAAGGATCACAAAATATGAGCCGTTTTGTTTAAGTGTGGAAAATCTGTTTCTATAACGTGAGTACACAAAAAAAAGATCGCGTTGCTAATAGGCTAACGTTAGCCGCTAACAGGTAGCAACAACACAACGCGATCAAACTAACGTTACTTACCCTCGTAGTTGTGCAGGAAACTTGAGACATGCAATTTAAATCCCTTGTTAGTTTTCTTGTCGGAGCAGGGGACCAGGAATCAACGATACGATGAACATCGCTGATACTATACTTATCTTGGGCAGTTCTTGTTTACCTCTCTCTGTTAAAGTGGTTTAGCCGAGCCTGGACCTTGGAATCACCCCTCTGTTTTGCTGAAGTGGTTTAGCCCTGGACCTGACAGCCAATGAGAAGAGACGCGAGTGAAGCCGTCAGGAAGTGAAGTTACCCAAGAGGGACATAAACAGATGTTGTTTACGTCTTAACCAAACAACGCGTACTTTACACGTTGTTGACACGTTGATAACGCGTCAAATGCGTGTGAAATTTAGACGCGTCAATGACACGTAATTAACGTGTAATTAACGCGTCTTTGACGCGTTGTTTACACGTTGTTTACACGTAGTTTACGCGTCATTTTTCGAGGCGAATTTGACGCGTAATTGACGTGTAAACAACGTGTAAACAACGCGTTGTTTACACGTCATTAACGTGTCGATGTAACATGTAATTTTCACGAGTTTTAGGCCCTCCTGGCTTTCCATAAAGTGAGCCTCTACTCGGCTCCGTGTCTGCAGCCATGGTGAGCGCATCGCGCAATCACACGCGTTGGTTTTACAAATCGCAGCAAAGAAACTAAAATTTAAAGCACGATAATGGTGCACCAATTATGCAGATTCAACTGGCCGTTTGAAAAGGTAAAATGTACAGTTAAGATCGGATGGATCAGCCGTTCTCACGCAGCTGTCAGCTGCTGTCAGCTGCTGTCATCATGATAAAAAAGCTGAATGGAGCAGCGTGTTTAATTAAAATAGCCTTGTTTTTCCCAGATAATTTTGCTCTAAAATGTTTTTGTTTATCTTTATGTAAGGTTATCTTTAGAATTTATTTTTCATGTTAATATATATTTGGTGAAACAAGAAATCTTTCTTTCTTTGAAATACATTATTTGGATGAATGGATGGATGGATGGATGGATGGAAACCGACCAGCCCACAAAAGCTTAATAAAAAAGACCTACAGCAAAGATAAGGCCTTTCTGCCCTGATGACACAAAAGTCATGTAGCACCAACACCTTTGTGACATCTAAAATAAGTCTGTGCAGGAGCTTGGTGTGTGTAAAGCCTTATTTTATTTTGTTTTCCCCCTGTCTAACCTTCTTAGATGCAACATAAGCATCTCCTGAATTTACTCAACATCTTCAGCTATTATACAAACTTTTCCAGTGTCATCAACTTTATAAAGTGCATTCCTGTCCTGTAGGGGAGACCGGGTATGGTTGTAACACTTTTTGCTCCAGCACCTTTAACTCACAGAATTTTTGAGCTAGAGTTTTCAAACTTTTATACAAAATACCCACATTTGTTGACTACAAATGGCACCAATTCAAACCTCTGCAAGAATATCACAGACCTCATGAGTTCATGTCAAATACATGGTGGTCCTTTGTTACAACCACACTTGCTGGGGTAAGTTGTAACAATTAGACAAAATAAGCAAAAACAGAGGCCACACCATGTGATATGCTTCAAAAAGAGGTTTACTGAATTAAAAGAACAATACAAGAACAAAATGTCTCTCTCTCTTTCTGTGACTGACCATAACTCAAATACAGGTGGTCCCCGACTTACGAGCACATCGACTTACAACGTTCCGGACTTACGAGCTGACTAACGAATAGTAAAGTTGTACAGAACATACAGAAAATACAGCACTGGAATGTGTTTTTAGATGAAAGTGTGTTAGCTATTGTAAACAAAGTTCTGTGCATGTTTATGAACCATGTTTGTGTTGAAAAATGGGTTCGTAGTAGCGCTAGCATACATTTTCCAACTTAGTCGGGGACCACCTGTATACTATTTGTGTGTGCATGTGTGTAAATTATTCTACTAGAACAATCTTCCTTAACATGTAGACCTATAATGCCTAAATATAGTATAATGCCATATAAGGCCTAAATAATGTGCACAACCCACCCCAACCCTGTCAGCCATGTTTAGCTAGCTGTAGTAGCATAGTGGTTTGAAATTAGCACAGGAAAATGCATCACATTTTGCCTGAGAAATTACACTTTCATCTAATGTAAGTTATATGGTTTTATCTGCAACAGTATAAGTACTAAACAAAATATAGTCATGGTCAAAAAATTTACTTTCTTACCTCAAAATCAGTTTTTTCTCCTTAGTATCTGCATGTACCTGTTTCCAGACTTGACAATGACAATATGGTATTGTGGAGGAAGCGGGTAAACACTGAAATGATCATGTGAATCCTATCATATCCCTGATTGGTGGAACTGGTGGTGTTACAACTCTCCCCATGTTACAACTATACCCGGTCTCCCCTACCTTTAACACCATTTTTATTATACTTTTACTGCTGTTAATATCATAATTTTTACCATTGGTGTGTGATACTGTTCATTAAATTTTTAAACCTCTTTTATGTTGTGTGTGTGAAGCACCTTGATAACAGTTTATCTGTTTTTTTTTTTCATTCAAGCTTTATTTATACAGGCTAGCCTCGTTGAGCCACGGGGACTCATTTACAAGAGGGACCTGTCTCACTCACACCTAGGGTCAATTTTAGAGTTACCAATCAGCCTTACATGCATGTTTTTGGACTGTGGGAGGAAACCGGAGCACCCGGAGAAAACCCACGCATGCACGGAGAGAACATGCAAACTCCACCCAGAAAGGCCCCCAGACCGGGATTTGAACCGGGGACCCTTTTAACTGTGCTATATAAATAAAATTGACTTGACTTGACTACTGTAGTTGTGACCCTTATTTTTTGGGGTGGGCTGTAACAAAACAATTAACATTATTAATGTGTAAAACATGTCACAATAACATAAAATACAATTCTTTGTATTAATGTTGTTTTTTTAAAGATCAAAAGGAAGTTTGCCAGTAGGAGTGTAGGAAAAAATAGATTTTTTAAAGAAAGACTCTGGATTCTTAGTCCTGGCGATTCAGAATCAATTCTAAATGCTCCAAAATCAATTTTTAAACATGTTTAATTTTACCCTGATGCATGCTCAATAATCCAGGTACAAAAATCTAAAAAAGCTAAGTCTGGTATTCAGCTCAGTCTTAACACCCTCTCACAGTGGATGAACCAGTTTGCTGATGACAGCCGAAACCAGCTGCTCACATGATGGAGGACCATCAGCCTAACAATGGATCGTTAGCACCCTGATGGTTGTTTGCTATTCACAGAGGGCTGAGTGATACCAGCAATGACAGCATTATTGTCCCCCTCTTATAATGCTTGAGTTAAAGGTTACTACACTTTGGTAGGCTGAAGTCTGTTTTTGTCTGTATATTTTGAATTATTTGTATGTGATGGACTGGAGACCTGTCCAGGTGTCCCACGCCTCTCGCACAGTGATGACTGGACATGGACACCAGTGAGCCCCATGACTCTTAAAGGAAGAAGTGGTTAAAGATGATGGATGGATGAATTATTTGTTCCTATATTTTTATTTTATTGTTTTAGAGGAATCCAGGCAACTAAGCTAACCTAATACAGTACTGGTAATTCAAGTTACAGCATTTAATGCATTCCTGTATTATTTGTTTGTATTTTTGGTATGAATATCAAATGATTCAAAAACTTTGATAAAGTACAGAACCTACAATTATTGTTTTAAATAAATGTTCTATTTGTTTACATTGTTGTTAATGTTTTCAGTTTAAAATTATTGTTTTAAATAAATGTTCCATTTGTTTACATTGTTGTTATTCTCAGTTTAAAATTATTGTTTCAAATAAATGTTCCATTGGTTTACATTGTTGTTTAATATTCTCAGTTTAAAATTATTGTTTTAAATAAATGTTCTATTTGTTTACATTGTTGTTAATGTTTTCAGTTTAAAATTATTGTTTTAAATAAATGTTCCATTTGTTTACATTGTTGTTATTCTCAGTTTAAAATTATTGTTTTAAATAAATGCTCCATTTGTTTACATTGTTGTTTATTCTTTTCAGCTTGTCAGTTACAAAGCTGAAACTAAATTTATGACCATTTTAATAGAAAAATCATTTTTGAATCAAAAATTGTTTCTGAATCGAAAAATTGATTTTGAATCGAATCGTGATACCAAAAATCGGAATTAAATCAATTCTCCAGACACAGAGATTCATACCCCTATTTGCCAGCAAAGCTGAAGTTCTGCACACCTTCCTAGGCTGTGAGTCTGTGTTGACAGTCAGTTCTGGGGGTTGGGTTAACGCAAATTAATGTAAATGAACAGCAATTGTTAACACCCCCAGGTAATGCTTCTGGAATGGGGACATTCTTCCAAAACTTTGAAGCCTGTTTTCTCCCTAATCTTATTTGCAGATTGCCAACATTGAAATGGCTGTATCTTCTTCATTTTTTTTTTGAGCGACATGTGTTTGGCATCATCGGATAGCTTAGAACCCACACTTTAAGATTCTGTAAATAACTCAAAATGACCCAGGGGAGACTTGTTCCTGGTTTTGCCACGGCCAGTCACATTTTACACACATTCTAGGGAGTTTATCTGATAAAAAAAAAGTTGATTTTGAGTTTAGTCCCTCTTTAATAACTTACTCAGAGCTGGTGAAGCAGTTTCTCCGCGTGTTAGCATTGTAACAATCTTGGCGCTGTAAGGTATTTAAACACTTACTGGGCCACCATTATTGTAGAGATATAGGACTTACTGGTCAGTTTACTGACTTACCTATATTTCTAGATGTGCAGGTCTGAGCAGACTTTATCTGCACAAACTTGCCACCAATTTGCGAGTTCTTCCTTTTTCCGGTACTAAATTGCTTTTACTGTAATTAGGAAAAATGTAATTTCACGAGAGACTTCAACTTATGTTGGTCTACCAGAAAATAGACCTTTTATTGAAACTATCACAAAAATTACATTAAACATTTGTATCGATATTAGCTCTGATTTAATAACTACGTTGACAAGAATTCAAATTAAAACAAACAGACAGTTAGGAACTTAAACTGTTGGTACATTTACTTGACAGATTAAAAGCTTATGAAAAATAAGAAATAGGAGGAAGAAGATGAAAGCTAAGTTAACTGAAGTTAATTATTTTGAAACAACCAGGGTGGCAAACTTTCCCATACAGGTTTCAGCTGGGCTTCTCACACGTTCAGAACACATCAACGCCTCGTTACCTGTTGACGATACGTCTTGGAGATAAGAGTTGAAGTTTGTGGACACTAACGGACTGTGTTGTCCAGTTCACGTCCAGATGGGCTTCCGCGTGTGTGAGCTGATTCAGACGAGCAAGAAGAACGCTTCTCCCGGCAGGAACAGAGCCAGCTACTGGCTGAACTTTCAAAATAAACTTCCGAAAACAAATTCTTTCAGAAATGAGTGTTTCGAGGCACAGCAAGGCTTTGCCGTGACTCCAGCTGAGACGTTGGTCTAGTTGACACAATGACCGGAGCGTCTCCAGCTTTTCCAGAGGAGAGAAGCAGGTTGTGAGCTAGTTCTCCCCAAAAGCACTAAAGAAAAATGCAGGAAATGACCTTTATATGGGAGGCGGGGTCTGACCCACCTCCTTAATGACTACTGGCTGGTTTTAACAAAATAAGAGATGGGTTTTCATCTCATAGGCAGAATGGTCTCTGAAGGACAACAGGAAAACTGTTTACATAAGCGGCCAGATGGACTGGCCTGTGAGCACAGAGAATATTATGGCTAACTTCATAGACAAAACAGAGAAGGAAGTGAACAGCTAACAGTTTACCCTGAACTGTGCCTTAGAATCAGAGCCTGCTTGCTCTGCAGAAATAAAACCAGAAGGGTCAAACTCATGCAAGTAACAGATCATCATTAAAATGACAAAATATACTGTTGATCAATTCTGAATTAACACACATTAAAGAGAAAGTTCAATCTGATTAATTAGTGTCCATTAATCCATAATAATTGTTAACCAAAATAGTGTCCACTCGTCTCCTTGAGGGCTTCAAGAAGGTGTAACACTGAGAGTTTCAGAGAGATGCAGAGAGGTGTACTTGAAGGTCAAGACAGAGGGCCTATATCACTACAGCATGTTAGCTCCGTGTCCCGGCAACATCCGAGGCCTCAAAGCCTTTTCTCCGCGTCTTAGCATGTTAGCTCGATGTACCACCAACATCCGAGGCTGCCAGGTGGAGCATTGAGGCGAGCTTCCGGGCGCAGCAGGCCTCTCCACTGCCCGTTGTTTCCGTGTCCCCGGTGGGCCTGGCTGATGGCAGGGACAGTAGCGGCAGGATGGTCACCGGATCCCGCGGTGAGCTGGTGGTGTTGGCTGGCGTGGTGGGATGCGGCGGAGAGATCGGCAGCTCCTGAGACGTCCACAGAGTTCACCGAGCATTTCCAGCTCATGTATCCCAGCGAAGCAACCTCTCATCGGACAAGGTCCGTCCAAAGTCGGCTGTCGAAGCGGGAGCTAACCGAAGCTAATCGAAAACTGCCGGACACTGCCAAAAACTGCAGAACACTGCCGAAAACTGCAGAACACTGCCGGAAACTGCATAATCGGCTTCAAAATAATAATAATTATTATTATTTATTTATAAAGCCATTTAAAACAACAATAGCTGCAACAAAGGGTTGTACTGTACACATAAAATCAAGAACATTTAAACATATAAAATAAGATTTTTCAAATTTAATTTAATTTAATTTTTTTATGAGATGGGTGACGTAACATTGAATTGCCGTAAGTCGAGACCGCCGTAAGTCGAGGACCTATATATATACAGGAAGCCCTCGAGTTATGTCAGGGATTGGGACCTACGTGTGTGACTTAGGTCGATTTTGTCGTACCTCGCGGACCAAAAACACCTGCCTGTCGTAGGTCCGCGTTTCTGACATAGGTCGCGGCTATACCACTAACGGAGCGCCGCACACATATTTAATGGCATGAGACTGAACAAGCAGACATACTAGGCCATGAACATGCACAGAACTGTACAGTAAATGAATACAGTACTGTACAATAAATAAAAAATATAATGTCTTACTTTGAGCTGGTCAAAGCCTGCCTTCGTCTTTTAGCATCAGCTCGCACCCGTCCGAGCTCCCCCAGCTTCCTTACGCTCCACACGCACACACGTGGTCAAAACTGTTTAAAAGAATGACTGTTAGCTTCTTAACTTCATACATTTGGAGCCAGAAAAAAAAAAACTTACTGAAAGCCGTTTCTCCGCGATGTTTCTCCATCCAAAACAAGCTCGGCGTTAGCTACGGTTAGGCCCCGCCATTAGCAGCAATGGTTAGCATGTCAGTTCATTCAAAAAGGCTGTCGGCTTTGTATCTCCGCGTTAGCTCGGTGTCCCCCGACTGCCAGGCGGACATTTGCGGCGAGCTCCCGGCCGCAGATGGCCCCTCCGCGGCATGTCGGCTCGGTGTCTTCGCCTGTGTTAGCTGCTCTGTTAGCTGCTGTCGTTAGCATGTCGGGCGGCGTTG
>JBBPBX010100886.1:0-12285 GCA_038048925.1 Garcialebias charrua
TCAAATCTGTGGAGTTTAGAACCAAACGTATGGTGACGGCGTTACGTCTTACTTCGCCATGTCACCACGCCCACTTGCTCCACCCAAAACGAACAGTGCTGGAAAGCTTGTTACACCAACATGTCTTCGGTGACTGGATACAATGTCACGCTGATTAGGTAACAGGGATCCGATATGGACCGTTCAACGTAAAACTTTACACTTCCTGTTGTCAGGGGGCGTGGCTTAAGTGATGTCATGATTTGACCATACAGTTTTGCAGGGGACCGGATGTGGGTCAATCACTGAAGGTTTGATGTATTAGACAGTTTTCGTGTAAGAGCTATAAGCGTTTCGTTTTTCATGGCGAGATGTCCAACTTTGAGGTCTGGCCCCGCCCCTTCAGCATGCATGAAAACGCACAGTTTTGATAACATTTGTTCCCCCGTGCCTTATAAAGAAACTGGCCAAGTTTGAATCAAATCGAGCGAAATCCCTAGGAGGAGTTCGTTGAAATGCAGAGGCTGTAAACGGCCAAAAAGGGGTGAAAATTTGGTCATCGTTCCAAAATGGCCGCCTTACCATTTATCGTACAACATTGGTGCCAGAGGGTTTTCTGTGCATCTTGGTGAGTTGGACAAGTGTACCAAATTTCATGATTCTACGTCAAACTAAGGTCAATGCGGAGGGTATTTTGAATATTTCTAGGGGGCGCTCTTGAGCCGTTTCTGTAGCGATTTGCTAATTAGCATAAATACCTGTTCAAGGGGTGGGCAATGATCGATCATACTGATTTTGGTACTCCTCGGATCAAATCTGTGGATTTTAGAACCAAACGTATGGTGATGGCGTTATGTCTTACTTCGCCACTACGCCACGCCCACATGCTCCACCAAAAACGAACAGTATTGGAATGCTTGTTACACCAACATGTCTTCGGTCACTGGACACAATGCCACGCGGATTAGGTAAATGGGGTCCGATATGGACCGTTCAATGTAAAACTTTACACTTCCTGTTGTCAGGGGGCGTGGCTTAAGTGATGTCATGATTTGACCATACAGTTTTGCGGGGGACCGGATATGGGTCAATAACTGAAGGTTTGATGTATTAGACTTTTTTCGTGTAAGAGCTGTTAGCGTTTCGTTTTTCATGGCGAGATGTCCAACTTTGACGTCTGGCCCCGCCCCTTCAGCATTCATGAAAACGCACAATTTTGATATCGTTTGTTCCCCCGTACCTTATGAAGAAACTGGCCAAGTTTGAACCAAATCGAGCGAAATCCCTAGGAGGAGTTCGTTCAAATGCGGAGGCTGTAAACGGCCAAAAAGGGGTGAAAATTTGGTCATCGTTCCAAAATGGCCGCCTTACCATTTATCGTACAACGTTGGTGCCAGAGGGTTTTCTGTGCATCTTGGTGAGTTGGACAAGTGTACCAAATTTCACGATTCTACGTCAAACTAAGTCAATGCGGAGGGTATTTTGAAATTTTCTAGGGGGCGCTCTTGAGCCGTTTCTGTGGCGATTTTTGCCACGCCCCAAAAATACATAATTTTTCACCAGTCCTGATGAGTCCGCCAAATTTGGTGAGTTTTCATATATGATAAAGCCCCCAAAAGGCCACTTGAAGAGGCAGTAGAATAAAAATAATAATAATAATAATAATAAAAAAAAAAATAATAATAATAAACACTACAATTACAATAGGTCCTTGCAGCGCTTCGCTGCTTCGGGCCTAATTAAAGCTGCAAGCAGCATTGAGGCCCTCGCAGCTTAGCGCCGCTCGGACCTTATTGAGGCGACCGCGCGAGCTCCAGCTCGTCCGCTCGGTCGCCATTTCGAAGTCTCTCGTGTCTACTCCGCACCAGGGGTGCACACGCACAATAAATCTGGTTCAGATTGGATGATGTCTCACTGAGATATAACAGTTTGAATAATCTAGGGGGCGCTCTGGAGTCAAATGTTAGCCCACCATATCAATGTGTCCACAAGGTCTCACTGATGATGCACAATAAATCTGGTTCAGATCGGCTAATGAATCACTGAGATATAACTATATACATGATGTAGGGGGCGCACTTGAGTCAAATGTTAGCCCACCATATCAATGTGTCCACAAGGACTCACTGATGATGCACAATAAATCTGGTTCAGATCGGATGATGTATCACTGAGATATAACTATAGACATAATGTAGGGGGCGCAATGGAGTCAAAATTTACATACCATTATCAATGTGTGTAGAAGTGTTCACTGATGAATCATAATAAATCTCGTTCAGATCGGATAATGTATCACTGAGATATAACTATAGAAATAATGTAGGGGGCGCACTTGAGTCAAATGTTAAACCACAATATCAATGTGTCCACAAGGGCTCACTGATGATGCACAATAAATCTGGTTCAGATCGGATGATGTATCACTGAGATATAACTATAGAAATAATGTAGGGGGCGCACTTGAGTCAAATGTTAGCCCACCATATCAATGTGTCCACAAGGGCTCACTGATGATGCACAATAAATCTGGTTCAGATCGGATGATGCATCACTGAGATATAACTATAGAAGTAATGTAGGGGGCGCACTTGAGTCAAATGTTAGCCCACCATATCAATGTGTCCACAAGGGCTCACTGATGATGCACAATAAATCTGGTTCAGATCGGATGATGCATCACTGAGATATAAGTATAGAAATAATGTAGGGGGCGCACTTGAGTCAAATGTTAGCCCACCATATCAATGTGTCCACAAGGGCTCACTGATGATGCACAATAAATCTGGTTCAGATCGGATGATGTATCACTGAGATACAACAGTTTGAATAATCTAGGGGGCGCTATGGAGGCTATTTGCTAATTAGCATAAACACCTGTTCAAGGGGTGGGTAATGATCGATCATAATGATTTTGGTACTCCTCAGATCAAATCTGTGGAGTTTAGAACCAAACGTATGGTGACGGCGTTACGTCTTACTTCGCCACGTCACCACGCCCACTTGCTCCACCCAAAACGAACAGTGCTGGAAAGCTTGTTACACCAACATGTCTTCGGTGACTGGATACAATGTCACGCTGATTAGGTAACAGGGGTCCGATATGGACCGTTCAACGTAAAACTTTACACTTCCTGTTGTCAGGGGGCGTGGCTTAAGTGATGTCATGATTTGACCATACAGTTTTGCAGGGGACCAGATGTGGGTCAATCACTGAAGGTTTGATGTATTAGACAGTTTTCGTGTAAGAGCTGTAAGCGTTTCGTTTTTCATGGCGAGATGTCCAACTTTGAGGTCTGGCCCCGCCCCTTCAGCATGCATGAAAACGCACAGTTTTGATAACATTTGTTCCCCCGTGCCTTATGAAGAAACTGACCAAGTTTGAACCAAATCGAGCGAAATTCATAGGAGGAGTTCGTTCAAATGCGGAGGCTGTAAACGGCCAAAAAGGGGTGAAAATTTGGTCATCGTTCCAAAATGGCCGCCTTACCATTTATTGTACAACATTGGTGCCAGAGGGTTTTCTGTGCATCTTGGTGAGTTGGACAAGTGTACCAAATTTCATGATTCTACGTCAAACTAAGGTCAATGCGGAGGGTATTTTGAATATTTCTAGGGGGCGCTCTTGAGCCGTTTCTGTAGCAAATTGCTAATTAGCATAAACACCTGTTCAAGGGGTGGGCAATGATCGATCATACTGATACTGGTACTCCTCAAATCAAATCTGTGGATTTTAGATCCAAACGTATGGTGATGGCGTTACGTCTTACTTCGCCATGTCGCCACGCCCACTTGCTCCACCCAAAACGAACAGTGCTGGAAAGCTTGTTACACCAACATGTCTTTAGTCACTGGACACAATGTCACGCTGATTAGGTAACACGGGTCCGATATGGACCTTTCAAAGTAAAACTTTACACTTCCTGTTGTCAGGGGGCGTGGCTTAAGTGATGTCATGATTTGACCATTCAGTAATGCAGGGGACCGGATGTGCGTCAATCACTGAAGGTTTGATGTATTAGACTCTTTTCGTGTAAGAGCTGTAAGCGTTTCGTTTTTCATGGCGAGATGTCCAAATTTGAGGTCTGGCCCCGCCCCTTCAGCATGCATGAAAACGCACAATTTTGATATCGTTTGTTCCCCCGTGCCTTATGAAGAAACTGGCCAAGTTTGAACCAAATCGAGCGAAATCCATAGGAGGAGTTGGTTCAAATGCGGAGGTTGTAAACGGCCAAAAAGTTGTGAAAATTTGGTCATCGTTCCAAAATGGCCGCCTTCCCATTTATTGTACAACGTTGGTGACAGAGGGTTTTCTGTGTATCTTGGTGAGATGGACAAGTGTGCCAAATTTCATGATTCTACGTCAAACTAAGGTCATGCGGAGGGTATTTTGAATATTTCTAGGGGGCGCTCTTGAGCCGTTTCTGTGGCGATTTTTGCCACGCCCCCAAAATACGTAATTTTTCACCAGTCCTGACGAGTCCGCCGAATTTGGTGAGTTTTCGTATATGATAAAGCCCCCAAAAGGCCACTTCTTTTGGGAACAGAATAAAAATAATAATAATTAAAGCTGCAAGCAGCATTGAGGCCCTCGCAGCTTAGCGCCGCTCGGACCTTATTGAGGCGACCGCGCGAGCTCCAGCTCGTCCGCTCGGTCGCCATTTCGAAGTCTCTCGTGTCTACTCCGCACCAGGGGTGCACACGCACAATAAATCTGGTTCAGATCGGATGATGTCTCACTGAGATATAACAGTTTGAATAATCTAGGGGGCGCTCTGGAGTCACATGTTAAACCACAATATCAATGTGTCCACAAGGTCTCACTGATGATACACAATAAATCTGGTTCAGATCGGATGATGTCTCACTGAGATATAACAGTTTGAATAATCTAGGGGGCGCTATGGAGTTATATGTTAAACCACATTATCAATGTGTCCACAAGGGCTCACTGATTATTCACAATAAATTTGGTTCAGATCGGATGATGTATCACTGAGATATAACTATAGAAATAATGTAGGGGGCGCACTTGAGTCAAATGTTAGCCCACCATATCAATGTGTCCACAAGGGCTCACTGATGATGCACAATAAATCTGGTTCAGATCGGATGATGTATCACTGAGATATAACAGTTTGAATAATCTAGGGGCGCTCTAGAGTCATATGTTAATCCACAATATCAATGTGTATAGACGTGCTCACTGATGAAGTACAATAAATCTGGTGCAGATCGGATAATGTATCTCTGAGATATACCACGCTGAACAAGTTTCTGGTGTTATCTCACATGCTAACGGGTGATGCTAATGCTAAGCTAACTAGCATGCTAGGCTAACACCTTATTTTCCAACCAAACTTACACAGGTGACTCAACAGACCACGCTGAACAAGTTTCTGGTGTTATCTCACATGCTAACGGGTAATGCTAATGCTAAGCTAACTAGCATGCTAGGCTAACACCTTATTTTCCAACCAAACTTACACAGGTGACTCAACAGACCACGCTGAACAAGTTTCTGGTGTTATCTCACATGCTAACGGGTGATGCTAATGCTAAGCTAACTAGCATGCTAGGCTAACACCTTATTTTCCATTCAAACTTACACAGATGACTCAACAGACCACGCTGAACAAGTTTCTGGTGTTATCTCACATGCTAACGGGTGATGCTAATGCTAAGCTAACTAGCATGCTAAGCTAACACCTTATTTTCCAACCAAACTTACACAGGTGACTCAACAGACCACGCTGAACAAGTTTCTGGTGTTATCTCACATGCTAACGGGTAATGCTAATGCTAAGCTAACTAGCATGCTAGGCTAACACCTTATTTTCCAACCAAACTTACACAGGTGACTCAACAGACCACGCTGAACAAGTTTCTGGTGTTATCTCACATGCTAACGGGTGATGCTAATGCTAAGCTAACTAGCATGCTAGGCTAACACCTTATTTTCCAACCAAACTTACACAGGTGACTCAACAGACCACGCTGAACAAGTTTCTGGTGTTATCTCACATGCTAACGGGTGATGCTAATGCTAAGCTAACTAGCATGCTAGGCTAACACCTTATTTTTCAACCAAACTTACACAGATGACTCAACAGACCACGCTGAACAAGTTTCTGGTGTTATCTCACATGCTAACGGGTGATGCTAATGCTAAGCTAACTAGCATGCGCACTTGAGTCAAATGTTAGCCCACCATATCAATGTGTCCACAAGGGCTCACTGTTGATGCACAATAAATCTTGTACAGATCGGATAATGTATCACTGAGATATAACTGTAGTAATAATATAGGGGGCTGTGGAGTAAAAATTTACACAACATTATCAATGTGTGTAGAAGTGCTCACTGATGAACCACACTAAATCTCGTGCAGATCGGATAATGTATCACTAAGATATAACTGTAGTAATAATATAGGGGGCGCTATGGAGTAAAAATTTACATACTATTATCAATGTGTGTCGAAGTGTTCACTGATAAAGCACAATAAATCTCGTGCAGATCGGATAATGTATCACTAAGATATAACTGTAGTAATAATATAGGGGGCGCTATGGAGTAAAACTTTACATACCATTATCAATGTGTGTCGAAGTGTTCACTGATAAAGCACAATAAATCTGGTTCAGATCGGATGATGTATCACTGAGATATAACTATAGAAATAATGTAGGGGGCGCACTTGAGTCAAATGTTAGCCCACCATATCAATGTGTCCACAAGGGCTCACTGATGATGCACAATAAATCTGGTTCAGATCGGATGATGTATCACTGAGATATAACTATAGAAATAATGTAGGGGGCGCACTTGAGTCAAATGTTAGCCCACCATATCAATGTGTCCACAAGGGCTCACTGATGATGCACAATAAATCTGGTTCAGATCGGATGATGTATCACTGAGATACAACAGTTTGAATAATCTAGGGGGCGCTATGGAGGCTATTTGCTAATTAGCATAAACACCTGTTCAAGGGGTGGGTAATGATCGATCATAATGATTTTGGTACTCCTCAGATCAAATCTGTGGAGTTTAGAACCAAACGTATGGTGACGGCGTTACGTCTTACTTCGCCACGTCACCACGCCCACTTGCTCCACCCAAAACGAACAGTGCTGGAAAGCTTGTTACACCAACATGTCTTCGGTGACTGGATACAATGTCACGCTGATTAGGTAACAGGGATCCCATATGGACCGTTCAACGTAAAACTTTACACTTCCTGTTGTCAGGGGGCGTGGCTTAAGTGATGTCATGATTTGACCATACAGTTTTGCAGGGGACCGGATGTGGGTCAATCACTGAAGGTTTGATGTATTAGACAGTTTTCGTGTAAGAGCTATAAGCGTTTCGTTTTTCATGGCGAGATGTCCAACTTTGAGGTCTGGCCCCGCCCCTTCATCATGCATGAAAACGCACAGTTTTGAAAATATTTGTTCCCCCGTGCCTTATAAAGAAACTGGCCAAGTTTGAATCAAATCGAGCGAAATCCCTAGGAGGAGTTCGTTGAAATGCAGAGGCTGTAAACGGCCAAAAAGGGGTGAAAATTTGGTCATCGTTCCAAAATGGCCGCCTTACCATTTATCGTACAACATTGGTGCCAGAGGGTTTTCTGTGCATCTTGGTGAGTTGGACAAGTGTACCAAATTTCATGATTCTACGTCAAACTAAGGTCAATGCAGAGGGTATTTTGAATATTTCTAGGGGGCGCTCTTGAGCCGTTTCTGTAGCGATTTGCTAATTAGCATAAACACCTGTTCAAGGGGTGGGCAATGATCGATCATACTGATTTTGGTACTCCTCGGATCAAATCTGTGGATTTTAGAACCAAACGTATGGTGATGGCGTTATGTCTTACTTCGCCACGTCGCCACGCCCACATGCTCCACCAAAAACGAACAGTATTGGAATGCTTGTTACACCAACATGTCTTCGGTCACTGGACACAATGCCACGCTGATTAGGTAACAGGGGTCCGATATGGACCGTTCAACGTAAAACTTTACACTTCCTGTTGTCAGGGGGCGTGGCTTAAGTGATGTCATGATTTGACCATACAGTTTTGCGGGGGACCGGATGTGGGTCAATAACTGAAGGTTTGATGTATTAGACTTTTTTCGTGTAAGAGCTGTAAGCGTTTCGTTTTTCATGGCGAGATGTCCAACTTTGACGTCTGGCCCCGCCCCTTCAGCATTCATGAAAACGCACAATTTTGATATCGTTTGTTCCCCCGTGCCTTATGAAGAAACTGGCCAAGTTTGAACCAAATCGAGCGAAATTCATAGGAGGAGTTCGTTCAAATGCGGAGGCTGTAAACGGCCAAAAAGGGGTGAAAATTTGGTCATCGTTCCAAAATGGCCGCCTTACCATTTATCGTACAGCGTTGGTGCAAGAGGGTTTTCTGTGCATCTTGGTGAGTTGGACAAGTGTACCAAATTTCATGATTCTACGTCAAACTAAGGTCAATGCGGAGGGTATTTTGAAAATTTCTAGGGGGCGCTCTTGAGCCGTTTCTGTGGCGATTTTTGCCACGCCCCCAAAATACGTAATTTTTCACCAGTCCTGACGAGTCCGCCAAATTTGGTGAGTTTTCATATATGATAAAGCCCCCAAAAGGCCACTTCTTGGGAACAGAATAAAAATAATAAATAATTAAAGCTGCAAGCAGCATTGAGGCCCTCGCAGCTTAGCGCCGCTCGGACCTTATTGAGGCGACCGCGCGAGCTCCAGCTCGTCCGCTCGGTCGCCATTTCGAAGTCTCTCGTGTCTACTCCGCACCAGGGGTGCACACGCACAATAAATCTGGTTCAGATCGGATGATGTCTCACTGAGATATAACAGTTTGAATAATCTAGGGGGCGCTCTGGAGTCACATGTTAAACCACAATATCAATGTGTCCACAAGGTCTCACTGATGATACACAATAAATCTGGTTCAGATCGGATGATGTCTCACTGAGATATAACAGTTTGAATAATCTAGGGGGCGCTATGGAGTTATATGTTAAACCACATTATCAATGTGTCCACAAGGGCTCACTGATTATTCACAATAAATTTGGTTCAGATCGGATGATGTATCACTGAGATATAACTATAGAAATAATGTAGGGGGCGCACTTGAGTCAAATGTTAGCCCACCATATCAATGTGTCCACAAGGGCTCACTGATGATGCACAATAAATCTGGTTCAGATCGGATGATGTATCACTGAGATATAACAGTTTGAATAATCTAGGGGCGCTCTAGAGTCATATGTTAATCCACAATATCAATGTGTATAGACGTGCTCACTGATGAAGTACAATAAATCTGGTGCAGATCGGATAATGTATCTCTGAGATATACCACGCTGAACAAGTTTCTGGTGTTATCTCACATGCTAACGGGTGATGCTAATGCTAAGCTAACTAGCATGCTAGGCTAACACCTTATTTTCCAACCAAACTTACACAGGTGACTCAACAGACCACGCTGAACAAGTTTCTGGTGTTATCTCACATGCTAACGGGTAATGCTAATGCTAAGCTAACTAGCATGCTAGGCTAACACCTTATTTTCCAACCAAACTTACACAGGTGACTCAACAGACCACGCTGAACAAGTTTCTGGTGTTATCTCACATGCTAACGGGTGATGCTAATGCTAAGCTAACTAGCATGCTAGGCTAACACCTTATTTTCCATTCAAACTTACACAGATGACTCAACAGACCACGCTGAACAAGTTTCTGGTGTTATCTCACATGCTAACGGGTGATGCTAATGCTAAGCTAACTAGCATGCTAAGCTAACACCTTATTTTCCAACCAAACTTACACAGGTGACTCAACAGACCACGCTGAACAAGTTTCTGGTGTTATCTCACATGCTAACGGGTAATGCTAATGCTAAGCTAACTAGCATGCTAGGCTAACACCTTATTTTCCAACCAAACTTACACAGGTGACTCAACAGACCACGCTGAACAAGTTTCTGGTGTTATCTCACATGCTAACGGGTGATGCTAATGCTAAGCTAACTAGCATGCTAGGCTAACACCTTATTTTCCAACCAAACTTACACAGGTGACTCAACAGACCACGCTGAACAAGTTTCTGGTGTTATCTCACATGCTAACGGGTGATGCTAATGCTAAGCTAACTAGCATGCTAGGCTAACACCTTATTTTTCAACCAAACTTACACAGATGACTCAACAGACCACGCTGAACAAGTTTCTGGTGTTATCTCACATGCTAACGGGTGATGCTAATGCTAAGCTAACTAGCATGCTAGCACTTGAGTCAAATGTTAGCCCACCATATCAATGTGTCCACAAGGGCTCACTGTTGATGCACAATAAATCTTGTACAGATCGGATAATGTATCACTGAGATATAACTGTAGTAATAATATAGGGGGCGCTGTGGAGTAAAAATTTACACAACATTATCAATGTGTGTAGAAGTGCTCACTGATGAACCACACTAAATCTCGTGCAGATCGGATAATGTATCACTAAGATATAACTGTAGTAATAATATAGGGGGCGCTATGGAGTAAAAATTTACATACTATTATCAATGTGTGTCGAAGTGTTCACTGATAAAGCACAATAAATCTCGTGCAGATCGGATAATGTATCACTAAGATATAACTGTAGTAATAATATAGGGGGCGCTATGGAGTAAAACTTTACATACCATTATCAATGTGTGTCGAAGTGTTCACTGATAAAGCACAATAAATCTGGTTCAGATCGGATGATGTATCACTGAGATATAACTATAAACATAATGTAGGGGGCGCACTTGAGTCAAATGTTAGCCCACCATATCAATGTGTCCACAAGGGCTCACTGATGATGCACAATAAATCTGGTTCAGATCGGATGATGTATCACTGAGATATAACTATAGAAATAATGTAGGGGGCGCACTTGAGTCAAATGTTAGCCCACCATATCAATGTGTCCACAAGGGCTCACTGATGATGCACAATAAATCTGGTTCAGATCGGATGATGTATCACTGAGATACAACAGTTTGAATAATCTAGGGGGCGCTATGGAGGCTATTTGCTAATTAGCATAAACACCTGTTCAAGGGGTGGGTAATGATCGATCATAATGATTTTGGTACTCCTCAGATCAAATCTGTGGAGTTTAGAACCAAACGTATGGTGACGGCGTTACGTCTTACTTCGCCACGTCACCACGCCCACTTGCTCCACCCAAAACGAACAGTGCTGGAAAGCTTGTTACACCAACATGTCTTCGGTGACTGGATACAATGTCACGCTGATTAGGTAACAGGGATCCGATATGGACCGTTCAACGTAAAACTTTACACTTCCTGTTGTCAGGGGGCGTGGCTTAAGTGATGTCATGATTTGACCATACAGTTTTGCAGGGGACCGGATGTGGGTCAATCACTGAAGGTTTGATGTATTAGACAGTTTTCGTGTAAGAGCTGTAAGCGTTTCGTTTTTCATGGCGAGATGTCCAACATTGAGGTCTGGCCCCGCCCCTTCAGCATGCATGAAAACACACAGTTTTGATAACATTTGTTCCCCCGTGCCTTATGAAGAAACTGGCCAAGTTTGAACCAAATCGAGCGAAATTCATAGGAGGAGTTCGTTCAAATGCGGAGGCTGTAAACGGCCAAAAAGGGGTGAAAATTTGGTCATCGTTCCAAAATGGCCGCCTTACCATTTATCGTACAACATTGGTGCCAGAGGGTTTTCTGTGCATCTTGGTGAGTTGGACAAGTGTACCAAATTTCATGATTCTACGTCAAACTAAGGTCAATGCGGAGGGTATTTTGAATATTTCTAGGGGGCGCTCTTGAGCCGTTTCTGTAGCAATTTGCTAATTAGCATAAACACCTGTTCAAGGGGTGGGCAATGATCGATCATACTGATATTGGTACTCCTCGGATCAAATCTGTGGATTTTAGATCCAAACGTATGGTGATGGCGTTACGTCTTACTTCACCATGTCGCCACGCCCACTTGCTCCACCCAAAACGAACAGTGCTGGAAAGCTTGTTACACCAACATGTCTTTAGTCACTGGACACAATGTCACGCTGATTAGGTAACACGGGTCCGATATGGACCTTTCAAAGTAAAACTTTACACTTCCTGTTGTCAGGGGGCGTGGCTTAAGTGATGTCATGATTTGACCATTCAGTAATGCAGGGGACCGGATGTGCGTCAATCACTGAAGGTTTGATGTATTAGACTCTTTTCGTGTAAGAGCTGTAAGCGTTTCGTTTTTCATGGCGAGATGTCTTTGATGTCTG
>JBBPBX010100887.1:0-12285 GCA_038048925.1 Garcialebias charrua
ATAAAAAGGTGCGACCTATACTCCAAAAAATACGGTATATATATATTGCAATACTCCAAATCCAGGCATTACAGTAACACAATTTTTGTGTTGTTCAATAATTTGACACTTTCCTCCTTTTGTTCAGTCATTGCAGAGCTGCATCACATAGATGAACTTGAACTTTTACTCGGAAAAATAATCTCAAAAAGACAATAATAGTATGAGCTGAAAATAGGAAATGTTTCCACTAATTTTAAGAACTACAAAAAAGGTTGTTAAAGTTTAGTCCAATCGAATCCGATTTTAGGGAACAAAAAAGTTAAAACAAATGCATCTAAAATAAACATAAGTCACTGTTATACTACTTTAGAGTAGAAAGAACGAGATCTCGGATACAAGCGGCTGAAATGAGTTTTCTCTGCAGGGTGTCTGGACTCTCCCTTAGAGATAGGGTGAGAAGCTCAGTCATCCGGGAGGGACTCGGAGTAGAGCCGCTGCTTCTCCACATCGAGAGGAGCCAGTTGAGGTGGCTCGGGCATCTGGTTAGGATGCCTCCTGGACGCCTCCCTGGTGAGGTGTTCCGGGCATGTCCCACCGGGAGGAGACCCAGAGGAAGACCCAGGACACGCTGGAGGGACTATGTTTCTCGGCTGGCCTGGGAACGCCTTGGGATTCCCCCAGAGGAGCTGCTCCAAGTGGCTGGGGAGAGGGAAGTCTGGGCCTCCCTACTTAGGCTGCTACCCCCGCGACCCGACCCCGGATAAGCGGACAAAAATGGATGGATGGATATACTACTTTAGTTACATTCCCAGCATCGACTGCTGAATCCTGTTATGTGGACTGTTGCTCAATAACCGAACAGCAATACTGTCATGTTCTGTGACTTAATGTTGAACCCACGTACAGGCAGATACAAGAGACTCCAAGGTCGAAATAAAGAACTAATTTATAAACAAGAAAAAGAAAAGTAAAAGCTATCGGGGTAGCAAAAACTTACATGAAGGGAGGAACAAAACAGGCTTTCTAGCACAATCCACGAACAAACGGAAAACACAGACGCTGAATATAGGGACGTTAACAAGCCATAATGACAAACACCTGGGGTGATTAAAATTTGAGACAGGTGAGACAGAAGTGCAGGAAACACAAGGAACTAAACAGAACAAAATACTGATTCCCCAAAATACACTGCATTTAAAATAACCACAGAACTCTGTCAGTGAACATCCAGTCCAGACCAGTGTTGCCATTGCCAAGTCTGTTTATTATAAGCGACTTTGGGCTTGTTTATTTCTAAAGTCGCTTGTAAATCTTGTGGGTCGCAGGTTTTGGGGTTTTTGGGCTTGTTTTGAACTTGAAGTTGCTTATTTGGCCTTGACTTTCTTTCCGAGTCAAACTAGTTGATTATCTCCTAGCTCCGCACAAAAAAGCAAAAGATGAGTGGTAATAAGTAGTTTGTCCCTTCCACGCTCTTGTTTCCTGTTTATCGATCCCACACAAGTTGGCGAGGCGACAGGCGCACACACAAACACTCATACTATGGCCGACCACTAGGGGGCTCTACACATTTGCAGATGTCAGGATGTTTGTGTTTTGTTTTTTATGTAGAAAAAATAGGATTTTTGGCGCTTGCCGTTATTTTTTTCTTCAGTTACTCTGTGATCTCAGTTGAGTTGAGATACTAGCACGATGGATCAGTGGTTATGACTGTTGCCTCACACAGCAAGAAGATCCTGGGTTCAATCCCCAGTTAGACCTGGGGTCTTTCTCTGTGGAGTTTGCATGTTCTTCTCATGCTTGCATGGGTTTTCTCCAGGTACTTTGGTTTCCTCCAACAGACTAAAAACATGCATTGGCCCAGGCCTCCCTTGCAAAAGAGATATGTGGTCTCAGTGGGATTTGCCTGGTTAAATAAAGGTTAATAAATAAAAGGTTTATTCAGGGGTTCTGGAGAGGAGGGTCCGTCGGATAGTCGAACCTCGGATTCAGGAGGAGCAGTGTGGTTTTCGTCCTGGTCGTGGAACACTGGACCAGCTCTACACCCTCAGCAGGGTCCTGGAGGGTGCGTGGGAGTTTGCCCAACCAGTTTACATGTGCTTTGTGGACTTGGAGAAGGCATTCGACCGCGTCCCTCGGGGGGTTCTGTGGGGGGTACTCCGGGAGTATGGGGTACCAGGCCCTTTGATATGGGCTGTTAGGTCCCTGTACGACCGGTGTCAGAGCTTGGTCCGCATTGCCGGCAGTAAGTCAGGCTCGTTTCCAGTGAGAGTTGGACTCCGCCAAGGTTGCCCTTTGTCACCGATTCTGTTCATAACTTTTATGGACAGAATTTCTAGGTGCAGCCAAGGTGTTGAGAGGATCCGTTTTGGTGGCCTTAGAATCGCTTCTCTGTTTTTTGCAGATGATGTGGTCCTATTGGCTTCATCAGGTCGTGATCTACAGCTTTCGCTGGAGCGGTTTGCAGCCGAGTGTGATGCGGCCGGGATGAGGATCAGTTCCTCCAAATCCGAGGCCATGGTCTTGAGCCGGAAAAGGGTAGCATGCCCTCTCCGGGTCGGGGAGGAGGTCCTGCCCCAAGTGGAGGAGTTTAAGTATCTTGGGGTCTTGTTCACGAATGAGGGAAAACTGGAGCGTGAGATCGATAGGCGGATAGGTGCAGCGTCCGCAGTGAAGCGGGCGCTGTACCGGTCTGTCGTGGTGAAGAGAGAGCTGAGTCGAAAGGCAAAGCTCTCAATTTACCGATCGATCTACGTTCCCACCCTCATCTATGGTCATGAGCTTTGGGTTGTGACCGAAAGAACGAGATCTCGGATACAAGCGGCTGAAATGAGTTTTCTCCGCAGGGTGTCTGGACTCTCCCTAATGGTACATCCAGACCGAACGCCTTTTCAACGGCAAAAAAGCTCGACACGCACGCAAGTGGACGCACTGGACCCAGTGGTGTCCAGACCAGAACGTGAAATTGGCGGCGGCGGGGGGGGGAGGAGCTTACCGGTATACCGAGTTCCTCACTGCACTCCGCCAGGCAAGGAGCTTTTTATTTCTGTCTCTGTAGAGCAGACTTGACTGGTCGTGAAGGACTTGTCGCGAACACACAGCTACAATGAGTTTCTCTTCCATAGTACACGACTGCGGGTTTTTTCTGTGTCCCACAAACAATACGTCACATAGTTGCGCAATACCCCCGTCCCCTCGTTTCCGCGTCACATAGCGGACTCCCCCTTTCTCCTCCACCCGACTCTCCCTGATTGGTTGACACACGCGTTCACGAGTTTGAACGGCGAAATCTTCAGCATGGTCAAGGCGTGGTTTGGAGGCTGACGCGGATTCACGTGCATGAAAAACGCTTTCCAGCATGCTCAACACGCACGTGATGTGACGCCCGACGCCAAGAGACGCCTGGAGGCACGTCCCCCATTGACTTTGCATGTAAACCGGACGCTCCTGCAGTTGAAAAGCCGTTTGGTGTGGATTCACCATCAGAGTAGAGCCGCTGCTTCTCCACATCGAGAGGAGCCAGTTGAGGTGGCTCGGGCATCTGGTTAGGATGCCTCCTGGACGCCTCCCTGGTGAGGTGTTCCGGGCATGTCCCACCGGGAGGAGACCCAGAGGAAGACCCAGGACACGCTGGAGGGACTATGTTTCTCGGCTGGCCTGGGAACGCCTTGGGATTCCCCCAGAGGAGCTGCTCCAAGTGGCTGGGGAGAGGGAAGTCTGGGCCTCCCTACTTAGGCTGCTACCCCCGCGACCCGACCCCGGATAAGTGGAAGACAATGGATGGATGGATGGATGGATGGATGGATGGAAATAAAAGGTTACTGAGATATTATTGAGTTGGCTCATGTGTGTCTTTGCTTTTAAACAGAGTTTAAAGAAAGTTTTCTGTTGACTGTGATAACTATAAGTTTGCTGTTACATGTGCAAAATGTATTTTTATCAGAGCTAAAAGTATGTTATTCAAAGTGTTTAGCATAATTTTCCTCTTGTTTATGTGTAATGCATGTCTATTCTGTTTAAAACGGCCTCTGTTGTACACAATGTGGTGGGTTGCCAGTTGGGCATTTTTGGGGGGCTTGTTTTAATAGAGCTGGTTGCTTGTTTCTATCTAAATATCTGGCAACACGGATCAGAAGGTACCACACACAAATATATTTCGATGGACGGATGGATGGATGGATGGATGGATTTTTTTGTTGCCCGCTTTAAAAAAAAATTGGAATTATTGGAACAAAAATGCAATAATACCCAAACCACATCATAGGTCCGTACAACATCAGAGAGTCAGAGTCAGAGAGTCTTTATTGTCATTTGCACCGCATGTGGTACATGAGATGAAAACGAGATTATGTACACGAGGTCCCAGTTACATCCAACAACAAATGAAAGAGAAAAACAGTAATAACATCGAGAACTAACTAAGAAAAACATCAACTAGTAATACACTAAGCCTAATATAGTGGGAATAAACAGCAGCACGAACATGAGTTTGTATGAGCAGATGGTCACAGATGGTCACAGATGAACACAGCAACAAGAAAACATATCAGCATCACCATGATGTGATATTTTGCAGTGTTTATTTTAATTTTATTTTTATTTATTCATGAGTCTAACAGCCTCAGGGTAGAAGCTGTTCCTCAGTCTAGTGGTTCTACACTTGATGCTCCTCAACCTCCGTCCTGAGGGGAGTGGGGCAAAGAGTGAGTGTGCTGGATGAGTGAGGTCTTTCATGATACAGGTGGCTCTTTTCCTGCATCTAGAGGTGTAAATGTCTGTGATGGTGGGGAGACTGACTCCAACAGACTTCTGTGCAGCCTTCACCACTCTCTGCAGAGCTTTTCTTTCTTCAACTGTGCAGCCTCCATGCCACACGTTGATGCTGGAGCACAGGATGCTCTCCACTGCACACCTGTAGAACGAGGTGAGAACTGGGCTGCTCAGACCGGCTCGTCTCAGCCGTCTGAGGAAGTAGAGTCTCTGATGACCTTTCTTGATCAGGCTGGTGGTGTTGTTGCTCCAGCTGAGGTTATCATTCATGTGTACACCCAGGTATTTGTAGCTGGAGACCACTTCCACTGCAGACCCACCTATTATCAGTGGGGCATGGGTGTGTTTGTTCCTTCTGAAGTCCACAATCATCTCCTTTGTCTTCTTCACATTCATGTGAAGATTGTTCTCTTTGCACCAGCTCTCCAGGTGTTCCACCTCCTGTCTGTAGCTGGACTCATCATTGTTTGTGATGCATCCCACCACCGCTGTATCATCTGCAAACTTAACAATATGACAGCCTGGAAGTGTGGCTGTACAATCATATGTGAGCAGAGTGAACAGAAGGGGGCTCAGCACACATCCCTGAGGAGAGCCAGTGCTGAGGGTTATGGTGGAGGAGGAGAAGTTGTGGATCTTCACGGACTGTGGTCTGTCTGTTAAGAAGTCTAGTATCCAGTTACAAATAGAGGGGCTTAGTCCAAGTGTAGATAGTTTGTCTATCAGAGTTTGGGGGATCATGGTGTTGAAGGCAGATGTGAAGTCCACAAAGAGCAGACGCACGTATGAGTCCTTCTGATCCAGGTGGGTGAGAGCAGTGTGGACCACGGAAGAAATGGCGTCCTCTGTTGATCGGTTCTCACGGTATGCGTATTGATGAGGGTCCTCATTGATGTTGACGGTTGCCTTGATGTGGGACATGACCAGTTTCTCAAAACATTTAGCGACTATCGGGGTGAGGGCCACCGGTCTATAGTCATTCAGACCAGTCACTGTGGAGCTCTTTGGGACTGGGATGATGGTCGCGGTCTTCAGGCAGGTGGGAACTGACTCCAGTGCAAGTGAGGTGGTGAAGATGTCAGCCAGCACCTCACAGAGCTGGTCCGCACATTCCTTCAGAACTTTCCCTGGGATGTTGTCTGGTCCGGTTGCTTTATGAGGATTAATCTTTCTGAGACTGCCTCTCACTTCTGCTGCGGACACCCTGAGATGCTCTTCATCTGGTGATGAGGTGAGTCTGGTGCTAGCAGGTCTGTTTGGATCATCAAAACGTGCATAAAACTGGACATAAAACAACATATACATAGAACTAAAGATTTTCCCAAAACTCACATTTTCCAGTTTTGATACCATTTACAGTTTCATGTAAATATTTTTTTTTAAGTTCATATTGCTGTACAGTTGTTTGAAAAGCACAAAGTAACATTAGATGTGTGAACCAAGCTGCTTGTTGTTTTATCTCAAGCTCATGTGAAAACAAAAACAAACAAAATAAATATGTCACAGTTTGTGTGTGAAGGAGAGTTGCAAACACAATATCTGTGGATGGGGGCTCATTGCTCATACGGTAAATTGTGCAGGTTCTGCTGCTAAAAAACCTTAAACTTACCAAGCTCAGAAGCTAACATGCCACAGCTGTTCTTTTATTTTGTTTTTTTCCTTCTCCATCTTGGTCAATGTAATGCCATGCCTTATCTGACAGACACTGCATTCTCCTACTCCGCTCCTGCTTCCTGGAATATCTTACAAAAAGATCTGAAGCTCTCGACCTTGACTTCTCTAAATGGTTTTAAGAATCTGTTGGACTCCTGGCAAAAACCAATGCAGACATGTTCCTGTTTTTGATTTTCTACATCTGCCTTATAATCTGTCTGTTTTGCTACTTTGACATCTTTGTTTTAACTTGTTAAAAAAATCTGTATTTCTCTCTTATGATTGTCTATTGTTGATTGTCCAAGGAAAATCTACTGTTGCTGTTGTCATCATTCTTTGTTTGTAGACAGGTCTCTCTTGTAAATGAGTCCTTGAGGCTCAATGGGATTAACCTGCTTAAATAAAGGTTGAATGAATGAATGAATTCAAGCTGTGTATGCAATATGAACTTGAACCACGTGTTAGTCATTTTAACACATAAACAACATGGCTGCAGTTTGTTTGTGTGCGGTGTGAAGGTGCATACCAGTTCTTTTGGAGGGGCTCCTAAAGATTGGTGCAAACATCCCATTGTGACTCCTCAAGGAGCCTCATCACAAGAGACGAGGCATCCCACATTAATAGCATCAGTAACACTAATGGGATCATCATACACTTCAAATGGTTCCAGTGGATTTTTGAGTCGTTTTATGTTAATGGAGCTGCCATGGTTCCTTGGTTCTTATTTCACTGACAATTTGATTTGTTTTTTAAACAACTGGTGCTCCACGTAAAAAACATACAAAGTAAAAGGTGACATGAATCACCTGAAAATGTTCCAGTGTTGAGGCAGCAGTGACAGCAGGGGACTTGGTGTCGGAATAATGAGTCGCTGCTGTATCGGGCAGCATTAACTGGATTAGCAGCTATCCTGGTTAATGAGAGGGTGAAGCTGCCTTGGGGGGTTCTGACCTTCCATATTATGGAGAGAGGAAATGGAAAAGCACGTCGCTGTGTGATTATCAGCATGACACCTCATTGCAGCTGAGGCAGTCAGCCAAGCTTCAAGAAAAACCCTGAGACCTGAGGAAGGACGTCATGGAGCAGAAAAGGCCATAATTTGCTTTTTCTTTTTTCTGCTCATGAAATTTGAGACAATAAAAACGTCTCTATGGTTCTAGTTTCCCACATTTTTTCATGTCAAGGTTTCCACAGCAGTATCATGGCTGGTTACGCCCAACTACCCAAGAGATCCTATTTGTCAAAATAACAATAAATTCAAAATGGCAATATCAATTCAGATCAAAGTGTGTGAGACAAACCAAGTGCCAACAGACAAGACAAGATGGGGAAGGGATGTAATGAAACAAACACAAAAGAAACCAAGATGGGAAAAGATGTACAATTAAAACAATTATTAAATGAAAGCCTTAGCTTTCTTAAAGGAACACATTTCATTTTATTGAACTCCATCCATTCGTCTGTACTGTTTTGCTGACAGGAAAACAAAATTGATTTCAAAAATCATTGCTAACGTTTTAAGATGCTGTGTCAGCCCTGATTTTGGACAGACCAACCACCAAGTCTTAAGACCTAGATTCTCCCATGAAAGAAGATGAGACCGAGGAGTATAAAAAGTAGGCCTGTCACCACACCACAGCATCACTGGTTAAGGTCAACACCCCATACACATTGTTGGTAAAGTGCTGTTTTCTCTGCCTCAGCGCCTAATGGTTTGCAAGAATCTTCTCTTCTTCTTGCTCTTGCCGAGGTCAGATGCTTTTCCCCCTCCTCTCCCTCTCTGCTTTGCTGCTCTGTCTGTCTGTGAAACTGCTTCTGAGTCTCTTGCATATCTTCTGAACCATAATTATGGACTTGATTCGATCAGTTGGTCCCTCATCACAACTGATAACATTTCTTCAAAGAGAAGACAGGCTTAAGGAGAGCTGATTTGCCCTGTTGGCATGCACGCAGCTGGATATCTCATTGACTTGAAGACTTGATGATGTGTCTACCTCTGCTGCCATTTGTGGATTTTAAGGATGCATTTATAATTTGATTTATGCTAACTGGTTCCTGCCTTTTGGATTTGGCTGGTCGTTGGTTAGTCTACAATCAAGGAAGTCATTGGCAGCTAATTTGGACCCGATCATGCTGCTTGCCTTATGATGTCTTGGTCCGTGCCTTGAGTACCCAGACTCAAATGCTTTTGGCAGAATGGATCAGATTTTGGGGTTTTTACTCAGGCACGTTCTTTTTGGTGTGGCCACATAATTTGGACATTTCGGAACCCGAGTGGACTAACACAGACTCAAGGTAGATGTCATTATGGGGGCGGCCGTGGTGTAGTGGTAATGGCAGTCGTCTCCCGATCGGAAAGTTGGCGGTTCGACTCCCGGGACCCGCTCCATGTGTCGTTGTGTCCTTGGGCAAGACACTTAACCCTGAGTTGCTCCCGGTAGGACTGGAAAGCACCTTGCATGGTAGTCTGCCGCCACCGGTTTATGAATGTGTGTAGCATTCAATATATGTGTAGCACTTTGAGATTTTCAGTAATGAAAAGTGCGTTTGTTATAAATTCCCCAGTATCTATGCATTGTTTTGTTCAGGCATCTTGTTAGACAGCTAATTCTTATTTGTTAGACAGCTAATTCGTATTTTACGTCAGGCATCTTGTTAGACAGCTAAGGGGTCCTTGGGGATAAATACTGTAGAGCTGAGAAAGCCGTTGGTTTTATAGCCGTTGATGTTTTCTATCGTTGATGCCTGTCTGCGTTTGTGACAAAGGTGAGCTTAATGCACTTTAATGAGCGCTAATTTCTTCTTTTCATATATAAATGGGGTGGCGATTTTGGCGCAAATATGAGACAGCCCAAAGAAATGTTTATTTCATGTTTAAGGTTCTGTCTTGTTGTAATATTAAGGGTAAGCTAAGCTATTTGTTAGCATGTTCTCATTTTAGCCGTTTTCTGTTATTTCAGATACCAGACAGACAGAAAAAGGGACAGTTAATGCCAGTTACTTTCAGTTAGGAAGAATTTACAGCTCAGAAAAGGAAACTGCATGCTGTAAACGAACTGGTCAGTTAATTAAACTCCAAGAAAAACACCATCTTGCTGTGTCAGGACTCACTCTCTGATCGGAGTGTCTGTGTGGATGAAGTGCTCCAGCTAAACTCCTAAAAATCAACATACAGTCCTAACTCTCCATAACATTTGGTCCTTCTGAGCCGGATTACTTCACTCATATCAGCAAAATGGACACATCAAGATTAACAGAACGGCCACGGCAGCTACCAGCTCACCTCCAGGACTACCAAGTTCCTCAGTCACTAATGTCTTATGCTGCCCCTCATCAGGATGACAATCTAAGTGCCAGTGCACAGCAGCTGCGGTCACTCAGCCTGCAGACCAAGTCTGCTATTCAAGATGGCCAGCTGTTTTCAGCACTCGGGTTCTCACAGCGTCATTTCCCAGCGGCGGCAGTCGATAAGACAAGCCAGTATAACACAATGTCTACGTTATACCAACCAGCCTATCAAATAATTAATCCTGTGACTACAGCTGTAAATGCTCAACAATACCAGCCCAATTATACAGGTCCAGCCCATACAGAATACCAGCCACATCCAGCTGTGTCAACACCAGCACGTCAACCCCTGGCTCCAGCAACACCACGTCATGTGCTGCAACCCACATCACTATCAAACAACATTATGCTTCAGTGCCAGAACCTCTACACCCCTATGGCAGTGCCACAGCCTGTGTATCAGCCCACACAAGGTTACACCACACAGCCTGTGTATCAGCCCACGCAAGTTAATGTTGCACAGCCTGTGTATCAAACTCCACCACCTGTGTATCAACCCACACAAGGTAACACCACACAGCCTGTGTATCAGCTCATGCAAGTTAACGCGGCACAGCCTGTGTATCAAACCGCACAGCCTGTGTATCAGCCCACGCAAGTTAACACCGCACAGCTTGTGTATCAGCTCACGCAAGTTAACGCGGCACAGCCTGTTTATCAAACCGCACAGCCTGTGTATCAGCCGACGCAAGTTAACACTGCACAGCCTTTGTATCAGCCCCTGCAGGTTAATGCTGCACAGCCTGTGTATCAGCATACACCAGTTATCACTGCACCTCCTGTGCACCAGCCCCCACCGATTATTACTACACAGCCCATCTTGCAGCCGCCAGGTTATCAGCCAGGTCCATCTCCACAACCTGTTCTTCAGCTTCAGCATCCTGCAGTACAGGCAGTCTACCAGCCAGTGCCTGTCATGGTAGGGCCAGCTCCTCATGGATACAGTTCTTCCCTGCCACAGTACACCATGCCACAGTCCACATACAGTTTCCAGCCGCCAAAGCAGCCTGTTCCTGTACCTGAACTGCCCAAGCTGGTTTGTGATAGTGAGAGAGAATTTACTGACCATAGCAACAATCCTGTGGAAAACCCTGACAGACCAGAGGGAGAGGACATGGAGACTGGTTCAGAGAACTTAAGAACAGAATGGGCGGGGAGTCCAGTACTGTCCACCAGTTTGCACATTCCCGTCTCTGCTGAAGGGGAGACATCACCCAGTTTAAATAAAACTGAGTCCAAGGGCTCAGAAGACAACAGGATCATAAATTATCCAGACTGCAAGAAGTCCTGGCCCCCTAGTGACGATGCAGCCTTTTGTCCTGGGTCTCATATGGAGGACAACGTGTCCTGTGTTAGTCCTGAACACAAGCCTGAGGAGAGGACTGACCTCCCACAGAGCTCAGAGACCAACAGAACTGAACCACTCGAAGGCAGCCTGAGTTCAGAAGGTGTCTCTGAATCCAAAGCTGAGCTCCACCCTGATCTGATGGAGGCCATGCCAGCTGACGAGAAACCCGAATCCTCGTCCGCAGCCGAAGAGCAGAGTCAAACCAGCATCCAGCCGGCAGCTCAGACGGACAGCAGCAACACCTCGGAGTGTTCCTCCCCTCAGTGTGGAGACCAAGAGTCTGACTCCTCGGGAGCCAAGCTCAAGCTCCGCCTCTCAGACGAGGAAGTGGACGTCCACGTTCCTCATCCGTGCAAGAGGAAGATGCCCAAGCTGCTGAGCTCCCAACTGAGCTGTGCGGCTCAGCAGGAGAAGGAGCGGTGCCAGCAGTCTCTGGCAGCCATCGTGGACACCATGAAGCTGGAGGAGATCGAGTCCTACCAGACGGAGCGAGCCAACTCGTACTACGAGTTCCTGCACATACGTAAGAAGATCAAGGTTGAGGGCATTCTCAACGCCAAGCCCTTAGGCTATGTTTCATCAGACATAGCTGAGCCTGATCCAGTGACGCCAAATATGTTGTTGATGGGGCGGCGGGACGCCTCCTTACCCCAAGCATCTTACACTCCTGACACCGTCACAAGAAGACGTTGGCGCCACTGTCAGATGATGGTGGACCACTTCTGTGTGCAGTTCCTGCGGCATCACCTTCCGTTCTTGGAAGTTCGGCAGAAGTGGAGGCGGCCTACTGATGACCTCACGCAGAGCACGATCGACATGATGGTTGATCCCCAGCTTCAGAGAGCACCGTGGCCCATCGGGGAGGTTGTCAAGGTGATCGAGAGTGCAGACGGTCGGATCCGGTCAGCTGAGGTTCGGACTGGAGAGAAGACCTACCTGCGGCCGGTACCACGTATGGTCCAGCTTCCGGCCATTCCACCTGATGATGGACAAAATACGGGACTCCACTTCATCTTAGGGAATTTAATAGACTTTACATAATAGCTAGGCTATTCTGGGGGCGGCTGTTATAAATTCCCCAGTATCTATGCATTGTTTTGTTCAGGCATCTTGTTAGACAGCTAATTCTTATTTGTTAGACAGCTAATTCGTATTTTACGTCAGGCATCTTGTTAGACAGCTAAGGG
>JBBPBX010100892.1:0-12284 GCA_038048925.1 Garcialebias charrua
TATATATATATATCTATATATATATATATATATATATATATATCTATATATATATATATCTATATATATATATCTATATATATATATCTATATATATCTATATATATATATATATATATATATATATATATATATATATATATATATATATATATGTATGAATGTAGAATGATGAACATATTCTACCATTGCTGTTCATCATTCTTTAGTTAGTAGCAGGTCACTTTTGTAAATGAGCCCTCGAGGCTCAATGAGATTTACCTGACTAAATAAAGGTTGAATGAATGAATGACTACTGTATATATATATATATATATACAGTATATATAAATAAAAAAATTAAGGTTCATTGATAAACTTCATCAACTCGTTTAAAAGTTCTTTTCTTTTAATTGAGGATTTTTGGGATTGAAATTGCCCCAAGGCCACACCCTGCCACAGATCTTTGGAGGACACCCCACGTGGAGATGGTCTTCATCTGGTCTCCATGGGTCAGTCCTCAGTGCTGGTTGATCACCTTCGGTCTCACGCAGGTGCAACCCACTGAGATGAGTTTGGACTCCAGGCGGTAGTGGTAGCTGTGCCTGGCCCTGGCGTCTTGACTCGCCTCAGAACCAGCACCTGATGCAGAATGGGACGGGACTCCAGGCCCCCGTCCTCCAGTCCTTGGTGGTCCAGGCAGGTTTTGAGCAAACAGTGAGCCTGCGACAGCGCATGAGGGTACATGTTGTCATCCCTGGAGATGCTGAGGACAGAGAGGAGACAAAAAACTGTTAACAGGACTCTGAGCTTCATGAAGGACAACACACTGAGGAGCTGAAGCCTCACTTGTAGGTCCACGGTGAGATGGAGTCGCTGGCCAAAGAACTGACTTTTAGGCTGGGAACTAAATTGTTTGGGTCCAAACGCAGAGGGACCGTTTCTTCTGCTAATCCTTCAAAGGACTTCCTGTGTGGCTTTGCTGCTGTCTGTGGGACCACCACCACCATCATCATCAACAGGACAGCGCTGACAACCTGAGGAAGAAGAACATTCATTCATTCAACCTTTATTTATACAGGCTAGCCTCGTTGAGCCACGGGGACTCATTTACAAGAGAGACCTGTCTCACTCACACCTAGGGTCAATTTAGAGTTACCAATCAGTCTAACATGCATGTTTTTGGTCTGTGTATGTTATACATGAACACAGAATTTTAATTAAGTCATCTTTTTAAAAATTCTTAAATTTATAAAGTTGTACATTTTCTGTGACGTGGTTAGAAAAATAAAATAATAAAAAAAATAAGCTTCAAAGATATTTATTGTCAATATTGTGCATCTGTATTATTCTAATTTTATGTCCACTAAAATTGCAGCACAGAAAAGCCATAACAATAAAGAAATACATTATATAAAAACTGGAGCGTGAGATTGATAGGCGGATAGGTGCAGCGTCCGCAGTGAAGCGGGCGCTGTACCGGTCTGTCGTGGTGAAGAGAGAGCTGAGTCAAAAGGCAAAGCTCTCAATTTACCGATCGATCTACGTTCCCACCCTCATCTATGGTCATGAGCTCTGGGTTATGACCGAAAGAACAAGATCTGGGATACAAGCGGCTGAAATGAGTTTTCTCCGCAGGGTGTCTGGACTCTCCCTTAGAGATAGGGTGAGAAGCTCAGTCATCCGGGAGGGACTCGGAGTAGAGCCGCTGCTTCTCCACATCGAGAGGAGCCAGTTGAGGTGGCTCGGGCATCTGGTTAGGATGCCTCCTGGACGCCTCCCTGGTGAGGTGTTCCGGGCATGTCCCACCGGGAGGAGACCCAGAGGAAGACCCAGGACACGCTGGAGGGACTATGTTTCTCGGCTGGCCAGGGAACGCCTTGGGATTCCCCCAGAGGAGCTGCTCCAAGTGGCTGGGGAGAGGGAAGACTGGGCCTCCCTACTTAGGCTGCTACCCCCGCGACCCGACCCCGGATAAGAGGAAGAAAATGGATGGATGGATGGATGGATTATATAAAAACAACTATTAAACTTTGGTTTTTGTTTCTGCCTACCGTAATATCTGGTGGAAATACATTTCATAAACAATATTAGACATACAACCTTACCATCTACATTTTAAAATTGTGTAATAATATTATGATCACAGTTATATTAGTTGCAGTGCAAACCATAAAATAATCTTGACATAAATACAGTTTCCCCTTACTTACCTTGTTTCCAAAACCTGAATGGGAGTCTCCCCAAATTCACTACTGTACTTCTCAGACCTTCCCCAAAGTCATCATCTCTGCATAAAAACATATAATGTAGTTCAAACAATAATCAGATATTCTTTTCAACACATTTATCACACAATGACAAATTTATCTAACATATCAAAGCATGTAGGATGATTTAAAAAATAGCATCAAACAGCCATCTTCCATCCTGTTCTGCTGCTAGAAGTAAAATTTGAACTTTTTATGCTCTCCTTTCATCCTGCTTCACTGCAGGCTCATGTCCGCAGCAAACTCGTCCACCCCACCGCAAGTTTTACAGATTTGATTCCAAAATTTAATAATTTTTGAGGCCCTTTATACAGGTAAACGTCCAAAGAGGTTGAGATGTATGCATCAACAACATATATTGTGTAGTACAACTAACAGACTTTTAGATTATGAACACCAAATGATCTGCAGACAATATGCTAATTGCTAGTTGTTTTGATCATGCATCTCTTACACAGACAGCGCAGTTACAGTACTTTCAACATATCTGCATGCTGATCCACAATACAATAAGTTAGGATAACTAAATGTACGTATCAAAACAATACTGAGGTTGAATGAGTTAGCTGCTGCCATTAGCATCACGTCAGCTGTAGGCCGGAAAACGATTTTAGCCTGTTGTAGATAATATCATGGCATTTGCGCTATCACATGAGTCAAGCAAAGACACTTACTTTTCAAGCAGGAAAGTTGCTAACTCTGCATCGCTTTGCAATCCTCTGAGCACTCGAGGCTCTCGCCACCTCCGCCATCTTGAAACAGCTACTGTTTGAGACGGGAGCGTGCCCACTGCCCGGCTGCTGCGCGCTGCCGCTGGGAGAGGCGGGGGGAGGGCGGGGGAAGCTCGTTCATGAAAATAACTCTGTTTTTATTGGCTGGTCAAAAACGGCCCGCTCTGGTTTTTATTAGGGATGTGCCGATCGATCGGAAACCGATCAATCGTCACGTTTATTGGAGAAAAAAAGAAGTTTGTGTTATGCCTGTGGTTAACACAAACTCTCTTCTTTTTTTTTTCTCCAATAAAAGACGAACATAAAATAAGTTGTCCCGAGTGGGATTTGAACTCACGTCAAGAAAAGCCTTGGAACTGAAACGCAATGCTCTAACCACTGGACCATTGGATATGTTACATGTTGTAGTTCCAGTTTTGCATTTAAGGAATCGCCCCTTAGAAAATCGAGGCTACGCCCATGTAAAATATGTTGATTTGTAATCAGTTATTAACAGAAATTAAACTCAGTAACACTAACATATACTGTATATCTTTGCAGCCTCTGCAGTGGAGCAGCTGTGTGCATCTGGAGGGAGACATCTGCTATCCAAGCAGCGGCAGCAGGACACTTTCCTGTCCCTGTCTAAAGCTCCGCCTGCTGCTAAAACAGCCAATCAGTGATTCAGTGGGCGTTGTGAAGCAGCCAATTGGAATTGCCAACTGAGATTGATTAATGTTACACTTTGACCACGGTTGAGAGTGAAAATGAAAATGCAAATTGTTCTTAGTTTCCTCTGGAGTTCTGCTACAAAATGAGCAGTGTTGAAGAAGAAAATGAAAATGATTTAATTTAAATTTTATTTATGAGACAAAAAAGGCAGCTTGACTTTGAAATGAAAAAGCATTTCTGCTATTTCATTATAATTTTCAAAATTGACATTTCAAAATGATTTTTGGTCACTTTTTACTGGGACATGTTTTGAAAATGAAATGTCAAACGTTATTTTATTTATCTTTTTAATTAAGTTACACAATGAGCAGTTTTGATTTAGAAAATAAAAATGATTTAATTTTAATTTTATTTATGAGTCAAAAAATGCTGCTTGATTTTGAAATGAAAAAGCATTTCTGCTAATCCATTTTAATTTTATACAAGCCCAAAACCGGAAAAGTTGGCACGTTGTGCAAATCGCAAATAAAAACAGAATACAATGACTTGCAAATCTTTTTCAACCCATATTCAACTGAATAGAATGCAAAGACAATATATTTAATGTTCGAACGGAGAAACTTTATTTTGTTTTGCAAATAACCATTAACTTAGAATTCAATGGCAGCAACACATTGCAAAAAAGTTGGCACAGGGACATATTTACCACTGTGTTACATCGCCTTTCCTTTTAACAACACTCAGTAAACGTTTGGGAACTGAGGAGACCAATTTTTGAAGCTTTTCAGGTGGAATTCTTCCCCATTCTTGCTTGATGTACAGCTTAAGTTGTTCAACAGTCCGGGGTCTCCGTTGTCGTATTTTACGTTTCATAATGCGCCACACATTTTCAATGGGGGACAGGTCTGGACTGCAGGCAGGCCAGGGGAGGACCCGCACTCTTTTGCTACGAAGCCACGCTGTTGTAACACGTGCAGAATGTGGCTTGGCATTGTCTTGCTGAAATAAGCTGGGGCGTCCATGAAAAAGACGTCGCTTGGATGGCAGCATATGTTGCTCCAAAACCTGTATGTACCTTTCAGCATTAATGGTGCCTTCACAGATGTGTAAGTTACCCATGCCTTGGGCACTAATGCACCCCCATACCATCACAGATGCTGGCTTTTGAACTTTGCGCCTATAACAGTCCTGATGGTTCTTTTCCTCTTTGGTCCGTAAGACACGACGTCCACAGTTTCCAAAGACAATTTGAAATGTGGACTCATCAGACCACAGAACACTTTTCCACTTTGCATCAGTCCATCTCAGATGAGCTCGGGCCCAGCAAAGCCGGCGGCGTTTCTGGATCTTGTTGATGAATGGCTTTTGCTTTGCATAGTAGAGCTTTAACTTGCACTTACAGATGTAGCGACGAACTGTAGTTACTGACAGTGGTTTTCTGAAGTATTCCTGAGCCCATGTGGTGATATCTTTTACACACTGATGTCGGTTTTTGATGCAGTACCGCCTGAGGGATCGAAGGTCACGGGCATTCAATGTTGGTTTTCGGCCTTGCCCCTTACGTGTAGTGATTTCTCCAGATTCTCTGAACCTTTTGATGATATTACGGACCGTAGATGGTGAAATTCCTAAATTCCTTGCAATAGCTCGTTGAGAAAAGTTGTTCTTGAACTGTTCGACAATTTGCCCACGCATTTGTTCACAGAGTGGTGACCCTCGCCCCATCCTTCTATGTGGATGACTGAGCATGTCAAGGAAGCTGCTTTTATACCCAATCATGGCACCCACCTGTTCCCAATTTGCATGTTCACCTGTGGGATATTCCAAATAAGTGTTTGATGAGCATTCCTCAAATTTCTCTGTCTTCTTTGTCACTTGTGCCAGCTTTTTTGAAACATGTTGCAGGCATCAAATTCCAAATGAGCTAATAATTGCAAAAAATAACAAAGTTTACCAGTTCGAACGTTAAGTATGTGGTCTTTGCAGTGTGTTCAATTGAATATAGGTTGAAAAAGATTTGCAAGTCATTGTATTCTGTTTTTATTTGCGATTTCCACAACGTGCCAACTTTTCTGGTTTTGGGCTTGTATATGAGACACAATGGCTTCCATACGGGTCAGGCTCGGGTTGGGTCAAGTCTGATATTATAGGCCCTAATGCAACTCTACAACAAGGCAACCGTGCGAGCTTGAGACCAATGTTCTGTGTCGGACAAACATTATGACGACGGACCTGGGCTTGATCCCGCACCCTCAGGATTAAGTGACCACAGCACTGACCACTGAGCTACTGTAGCCCCCATTTAACATACACATTTGGAGTAAAGATGGGCAGAATTTGCACCATTTTCTCTATTACGGTAATTATTTTCTATGATCAGTGTGGGTTTTAGACCTGGACGTTACCTCTGATGTAGACCCTTGTCTTTCACTTCGCTTCGTACTAGGGTCTGGACTTTCTCCATAGAGAACCGATTCTTGCTGGAGGCGTGGCCTCTGCTGATGTTACCCAATCTACGTTTGGCCATGACGTATGTTGCGCGGAGCTGCGTAGGAAGGCGAGGGCCAGGCTTTATGGCAAGCCCTTTTAACATTAAATCGGATTCATGGCACTTACAGGCTAACTGTTCAGATAAACAGCTCAGAAACCACTCTGTGGATATTTTTTCTGTTACCAGTGTGTAATTACATGGCTTTAATTTACTAGCTGTTGGCCTGGATGAAACATTTGAGATAAAATTCGATTTTTTTTATCATTTATTTTCGTAGCGCCCCCGAGGCTGTTTGGAAAAAGTCAAACCGAAACAATTTAAATCCAGCAGATTTGACCATTTTGTGAATTGATTAAGGAACTGTTAAGCTCAGGAACACTTGTGCTATAACGTCAGTTAAGAAATATATTTTTTCTCAGCAAAGAAATAGGCAGCCATTTTGAGCAGGGCAAACTGCGCATGAAATCGACGTTGTTCAAAACTCCGCCTTCTGTTCTCTGATTGGTCCGGAAACTCCACCTTCTGTTCTCTGATTGGTCCGGAAACTCCGCCTTCTGTTCTCTGATTGGTCCGGCCAAAAATCTGCCAGCGAAATCCTTGTCTATGGGAGAAGTCCCAGACGGAGCAGTGAATGGAAACTAGATTGAGCGGAGCTGCGTAGGAAGGCGAGGGCCAGGCTACCTCTGATGTGGAGAGATCAGCACATCTAATCACTACTGCTTCCCGGCGCGCTTTCTATAGCTGCCCGCTGCCACCTGGTGGTGATTGGGTTAAATGCAGAGTCAAATTTCGTCTTGTGTGGAAACATGCATAGATGACAAAAATATGACATTATTATTATTATTATCCTGTATCCTGGTTGGAGATTATCTGACTAAACTGAGAAAGGTTTGAGATGCTTTTGACAAGACTGAGACGATTTTGAGAGAAAGTTTGTTGCACAAATTGCGTCAACATGTTCAAAACTCAACTGATGGTGAGCCTCTGTGACTCACACAAGGAAACTGAGAATCCCAACGTTTTCAGACAATTTGGAGACTCACTTTGCAAATACTTTTCTCCGACCTATCAAATTCAGTCCACTAACACACTACCTTTAATTTCACAGCCCCTGTAAATATCTGATAAAAATATTTGACGCCTTGTATTTCATAATAATATCATTTATGCTTTTTTGATGATCAAATTAAAAATCATGCATTGACAATGATGTCTTTTTTTTTTGTATATATATAAAACAAAGACATTTCATCATAACCTCTTTCTTTGTGTGTTTTCCTCAGTTGTGGTTCTTTATACGTTTTTGTTTTTTCCCCCTTCAGATGGATCCTAAACTCCGTCCATCGTTTCCAGACATCGTCCGGCAGCTGGAGGAGATCCTCGCTCGCCTTAAAGTTGCAGAGATGGAGCAGGAGTGCGATTCACTCAGCGGGGACAACGATATAAAAACCATCCCCAAAAGTAACGACACTGCACGCTCCCATACAGCTTTATACCCAATTAAAGTCACATTCTTCTGTTTATAAGAAGATGCTTTTAAGTTCCTGTGGAGCAATCGTAAACTTTAATCCAGGAAGGCAACTTCATGTTATCGTGCCCCCTTTTTTACCCTCTTTCACCACCACATGCAGCCTCTGCCTCTCCTGACGGCGCCTCTTGCTGTGTAAATAACATGTTTGTGCAGGAAAGCGTTTATACTTTCCTCACTAAACATATTTCCAAGCCTGGAGATGTTTCCATTAAGTTCCCGAGCTGATTTCCGTTTCTCCGCTGTAACTGTGCTCACTTTTAGAGCTCCTAAGGGAGCGATTCTGTGAAAGTGAAGTTGTTCTGTTTAAACTTAAAGCGTCTGTGACATGATTTTGTAACTATGCATAAAATTGCCCCACATAAATATCTTGTATCATTCAGCTATGTTCGTTTGTACATGCAAAATGATAAATCAATTTAATTTTGATTTTAAAGTGATTTTAAACTTCGCGCCGTGTTTATTCACGGGGAATCCGATTACACGCGAATGCAACATCTGTGACGTATTGGGCTAAGGGCTCTGGTATGCTTTTACATATTAATGGCGGACAATTTAAAACCCGACAAATTTATCAATCCAAGTGAAGATTTGAGCTATTTGACTTCAGTTTGGGAAGCAGAAAGTTAGATGAACAAGAAACAGCAGGTTCTAATTTAGGTCTGCACCCGTATTTATTTGAGTTTTACCTTTTCAGGAAGCAAGTGAGCTCCGAGGGGGGGCAGCTTTATTTATTCCATTCTTGACGAAGTATTTCTTCTTTTGGGAAAGTGAAAAGGCTCACTTGTTCACTGATGATATTAGAACACCCAAATGCGACACAACGTAACGGCATTTTTCAAGTAAAAAACAAAAAAAGGCGATCTGCAGACAGACGCAGACTGACAAGCCCAATACTACATCACAGATGTTGCATTCGCGTGTAATCGGATTTCCCGTGAATAAACACGGCACAAAGTTTAAAATCACTTTTAAATCAAAATTAAAGGACAACACCCACCGTGACAGTAACAATTCACCATATTGGACAATTACTGTAGCAGAATATGATGTCTATTTTCATTTTTGCATTTGGGCCAGGCGAGTGTAAAAAAAACAACAACAAAAAATAACAATGGAGTCCCGGAAAATTCCGGAAACCCAGCCGAAGATTGCCGAAGTCCGGAGTGATGTAAATACAGGCTCCACTCAGAAGGCAGGAGTGAGTTCGCGATGGAGGCTTATGAGAGTCAGAGTTAAAACTGCAGTTAAACTCGTGGCTGCAGAGGTTCTAAAGATTTCCTGGTGGGCTGTGTTCAGGACCAGCGCTCCCTGTTTTTTTTGTTTTTTTTAGAACTTTTTAATAAGCCGCTAACCCGCTGCATCTGTCGCGGACACAGCGCGCGAGCAAGCAACACACACAGAGTGGACCTCACGTCACGCGCGCGGGTAAATTAAATAGAGCAAAAGTCTTACCCGCAAAACCTCCCGATTTCTCATGTCGAGGTGCGAGCCTTCTTCGCTGGTGGGTCCACTTCATAAATCCATTATGAATTCTTTAGATTTTGGGAAAAATAATGAACATGAACGCCATCCTTCGAGGTATTAGAGCAGAACTGGGTAACACATCGTTTTTATTGGTTTTATTCGTAACTACTCGGCAGAAATAAGGAAGCTGTTGATGCATGATGCTCCGCCTGCATTCAAGGCGGAAACTTCAGTGACTTCAATGCCCATATATGGAGAGGGGCAGATATTCCTGGAGCTGCTGCTAAAAACTGCTAATAAACATGAAATAACACATTTAGCGTTATTTCTCTACAATATAAATAAACGCTACTGTTTTATTATTTAATTAACTGCTAAATATTAATGGCGATGCAATTTGAAAACATGGTGGGTCATGTCCTTTAAATTGATTTCTCATTTTGTTTGCAAAATCGAACATCGCTGAATGATACAAGATATTTATGTGGGGCAATTTTATGCATAGTTACAAAATCATGTCACAGACGCTTTAATCTTGGATTTAAGTTGAAGTTTGGTCCCTGGTTCTGTCATGAGACACTTGATCCACACCGGTCGAGGTTTCGCTTCTAATTCGGTCCCGCGCTGGTCAGTCTGCGTGTCTGACGAGCTCGGAGTCGACAGCCAGTCGTGTTTTCGTTTGCACGAGCCAAACATCTTCTTTTACGATCGACGCGTGATGCAGAAAGTTTGATTACATTAATGTTGATGATTAACGAAAAGATCCGAGTCTGATGACGGAGAATCTTTTCTTGTGTGTAAATCATGGATTTATCTCTCTTCTCGTTCGCTGTTAATCGTTTTTCAGTATCTTCACCTCCCTCTTTCTCTCTCTGTCCTCCTCCACCTCTTTGTTGATAACATCAGCGTTTCCTGAGGCCTTGACCCCTCACAGTAGAAAACACGCAGGTTGCATAACAAAAACTTGTTTTTCTCAGACATTTTCTGTCTTGTCAGCATTTCGCTGACAAGAAAGTATTTCAGATATTTCTTGTAAAAAGATGCATGCATGTTGTTTTAAACGACAGGTTTTCTTAGTTTATTTTTAAAAACATGAAATAAATGATTATGAACTATGTGAGCTGTCACTGGAAAGAGTTTTGCTCTTTCTTTATGTCTAATAAATCCTGCCAAAATGTCTGATTACAGTTTGTACAGTTTTTTATAAAACAGTTTGAAATTCTCCAAATTACAGATTATAATATGTGCTGCCACCTAGTGGTCATAAAATCCATTAATTTTAATTTTAACTGAGTATAACCTCGTACTCGCGACCCATAGTTGTGTTTTTAAGTTGGTTTATTTAATTTGTATGTAAAGTTCTCACAAAAACGTATTTCTTTCTTTAAGGTGAGAAGATCCAGGGCTTCAAACGACTGAACCCTCTGGGCTGCCAGAATGATAAAATCCCTCCTAAATCCCCCCGTCCCAGACGAAACATTTGGCTCAGTCGCAGCCAATCGGACATCTTCTCCTGCAAAACAGGAAGTAAAATCAACGTTCAGGACCCTTACTACAACCCCCCCACTTCTCAGAGGACCTTCAAAACTCGTAAAGTCAACCCTTTCACTGCTAGAGAGGACCTTTGTGGGGGCAAGATCAAGTTTTACGACGTTCCCAGCAAGTCTGTCTTCTCGCTGGTGTTTGACCTCCACTCGCCTCCAGGAAGTGCTTTCAGTAACCAGGCTCACGGACCAGGAGGATCCCAGCAGGAGGCGTCTTTTTACTGGCAGCAGCTGCCAGGAAGACAATGTCACTCCGTACCGGTGTCCCCACAACTGCCCCGGTCAGAGATGTTCAACCTTGCAGCTGCTGTTTGCTCCAGCAACAACGGTTCTGTTACCTGTATGTCCAGTCAGCTGTCCGTCACTCTTCCAGGTAATCTCAGAGTTTATGTCAAACTTTTTGCCATCTAATAGCTCCTTATATTCACTGGACCCAGAGAATATTGAAAATAAATGCAAGATTAAAATTTATTGATATAATCTAGACATTTTAAGAAGTACAAACCTATTTTATTTTCTGATTGGATGCAGGATATTGATATATGCGCACAATATTTGCAGCTGGACCCATTCTGAGTAAAATCACATCTGCCAGTCAGCTGTAGGATGAAAACATGGTTTAGAAATGCACAGCAGAGTTAAACTGCCGCTGCAAGCAGCTCACTGTAGCCCACAATTTAAAGTGAGAATTATCTTCAACATACATACTGGATTATTGAGCATGCATCGGGATATCTTCTACATATTTTCTTAAGGGTACAAATTATTTTGAATGTGCATTAAGTTAAGCATTTATTTTATTTCATTAAATTAAAACAACATATTGTCCAGTTGTATATCGGCCACGATTTCTGAAGATCGGCCACAAAAAACCTCACCTGTTGGCTGCTTAATGTTCACTAATCTGCACCCTGCAGCGTACAGAGACGAACATTGACATCCATTTGATCATAATCTGGAGGACGTTGTTGTACCCATTTGGAAGTTACAACAACTCACAACTCCATTCTTCTCAGTTTCTTTCTCTGGATGTGTAAAGCGTTCCTGCAACAACTCTCCTTCAACAAATGTTCATAAGAGTTTTTTTTTGTTCAGAAAGGATTTAGTAGGGATGTTGTTGAACCAGATACACTTGAAATTACTTTTTCCTTTGCTGCAGAAATTACATTATTACCGTAGTAGTGTACAGGTGCTGGTCATAAAATTAGAATATCATAAAGTTTATTTATTTCAGTAATTCCATTCAAAAAGTGAAACTTGAATATTATATTCATTCATTACACACAGACTGATATATTACAAATGTTAATTTCTTTTAATGTTGATGATTACAACTGACAACTAATGAAAACTCCAACTTCAGTATCTCAGAATATTAGTATATTGTGAAAAGGTTCAATATTGAAGACACCTGGTGCAACAGTCTAATCAGCTAATTAACTCAAAACACCTGCAAAGACCTTTTAAATGATCTCAGTCTAGTTCTGTAGGCTACACAATCATGAGGAAGACTGCTGACTTGACAGATGTCCAAAAGATGATAAGTGACACCTTGCACAAGGAGTGCAAAAGGTCATTGCTAAAGAGGCTGGCTGTTCACAGAGCTCTGTGTCCAAGCACATT
>JBBPBX010100894.1:0-12284 GCA_038048925.1 Garcialebias charrua
TTGTCCATGAATACGTATTAAATACTTCCAAATGGTCTGTCCGCTTCCTTTCATTGCTACCCCCCTGGTTGCGCTGCTTCCAGGCGTGTATTTTCATATTTAAGCATTTAACAAATCACATTTCAGCCACTATTTGTTGCCAGGGTCAAAGAAATCTGCCTGGAGGCCTTCACAATCAGTTCTACAAGCCATGTAGCATAAAATAAATGTCGATCAAACTGTTGCTTCAACCAATCAGATTTTGAGTTGGCAACACCAAGGCCCGCTAGCAGGCGTACGTCGTATGCTGACGTTTTCCGTCAGCATATTCACACGCTTTGATTGGATAGTCAAAGAGTGTGGAGTGTGACGTCACTGGTCCGCGGCGCGGAGGCTGAGGGGAGCTTGAATTGGATCGGATCAGTCATATCACTAAAATAAGCTTTTTCGCAATTTTTTTTTTTTTAGAATCTAAGTAGGTTTTAACAGTTTTGCAATGGTCCAAACTTGCTGTGTTATTGGATGTAATGTCCGATCACACAACCGGAAAGGTAAAAAGATAGAAAACGGACTTTCTGTTTACCGTTTCCTGCCTGGAAACAACGCTAAGGAGCTCATGTGTCGGACGTAACAAAAAGGAGACAAATGGCCTGGATATCAGTGGTGACACGTCCTGATACAACTTTCTCAGTGTCCCAAGATACCTGCTAGTTTGTTTCAGACATTCTGGTGAGTGTCTAAATTCAAATTGATGAGTCATGTATTTTGTTATATTATTTATAGATGATTACTGTTTGAATTGATTGTTTGAATTGATTTTGTTTTAAGGAGGAGCAGATATAAGATTTTCTTCTTCTTCTGCTACCTTTCATTTTATATCTTGTTTTGTTTTCTCCTTTTATGTCTGTAAATTGTCTTTGTGTTTTAAATCTGAAATGAATAAATAAATTAAAAATTGTTGGTGTTGTGCCATAAATTTTTGCCATGATTTTGTACCGGTGTTTAGTTCATGTTTAGTTCATAGAAGTGAGTCAACGTGGTTTAGGTCAGGTTTATATTTTTTATATAACGTAGTCTGATTTTAGACAGAGTGGACATCTGTGTCACTGTGAAATAAACTGTTTGGCATAATGTTGATGTTTATATGTAATGCCATAATAAATGTATGTTTGTGCTGTTTAAAACAGCCTCTATTTTACACAATGTGGTGGGTTGCCAGTTGGGCTTGTTTTCATGGAGCTGGTTGCTTGTTTCTATCACGAGATTTGGCAACACTGTACTCGTTCTTGTTTTTCGGTTTTCAAAATGGTGGACGCTCGGAACGTTTTTTTTTTCATTCAACCTTTATTTAGGCAGGTTAATCCCATTGAACCTCGAGGGCTCATTCACAAGAGAGACTGGTTTCATCAAAGTATGATGACAACAATGGACAACAGCGACAACAATAGACAGTCATAAAAGTGGCATTCAGATTTCTTTTTTAAAACAAGATGACCCTTCCATCCCGGTCCCCTGTCCTGCTTTTTTGATCATCTGGAGCCTATTTCTCTCTCCTATCTAGAGAAACTGGTCACCAGTAATAATAATAATAATAATAATAATAATAATAATGAATTCAATTTATACCGCACTTTTCATTAATAAAAATCTCAAAGTGCTCAGTATGAAATCATCGGGTTCCCCCACTTCATGTTGTTCCTCCTTGTTTTCTTAAGGAGGTATTTTCTACTGTTGGCTCCTTTGTCCTAAATGTGATCAATAGCAGCTTGATGTTTAGTGTGTGGTACCAAGCAATTTTAGACATGCTGTGGTAAAGCCATTGTTGAAAAAACCTGGCCTTGATCCAACCTCTTTGTCAAACTTTAGGCCAATCTCAAAGTTACCCTTTATATCCAAAATTTTGGGAAAAATTTGTTTACACCCAGCTGTAGGCCTTTTTCGATTAATTTAAAATTTTGGAAGTCTTCCAGTCTGGTTTTCAAAACGTACCAGAGCACTGAATCTGCTCTTTTAAGGGTTTTTAATGACATATTTTTAACACTGGATTCTGGAAACTTTGTTTTACTTGTGCTTTTAGATTTAACAGCTGCTTTCGACACAGTCAACCATGACATTCTTATCGCCAGATTGGAGCAGTGGGTGGGCATCACCGGCTCAGTTCTGCAGTGGTTTAGGTCCTACCTTTCCAATAGAAGTTTCAGTGTGATGGTGGATAATTTTACCTCTGCTTCTGCTGCCCTCCCCTGGGGCGTACCCCAGGGCTCCATCCTTGGTCCTCTCCTCTTTTCACTTTATCTTCTGCCACTCGGTTCTATTTTCAGAAAGCATGGTGTGCAATTTCATTTATATGCGGATGACTGTCACGTCTACTTCCCTTTAAAACATAATGGCTCCACTCAGTCTCTCCTGAACTGTCTTGATGACATTAGAGGGTGGATGGCACTTAATTTCCTCAATTTTAATGAAAAAAAGACTGAGGTTATGGTCCTTAAATCCAGTGGTCCTAACAGTCCCCTCCACCTTTGATTTTTTTCCTCTTTGGCCCCATATGAAAAATCGATTGTGACAAATCTAGGAGTGAAAATTGACCCCTTCCTGAAACTTGACTGTCATATCAACAGCATGGTTAAAGGGATTGTGACACGATATTGGAAATTTGCATATTTGTCACAACATATATATCTTATATCATTCAGCTCTGTTCGTTTTTGCAAAATAAATTATAAATATATTAAAATTTCATTCCAAGTTATGGCAGTTTTTTCTCTGGGACACGCCCCTAAAAATCTGCGCATTTCCACAAAACGTCATCGTGACATACATGTGGGCACTGGGCATAAGGCAGAGCCTTGCCCGTTTGTTTGGTGTGTTAACTGCTTTCCATACAGATTCATTTCCTGAAAGATCGCCTCTTTTTTTGTGTAACTTGAAAAATGCCGTCACGTTGTAGCACATTTGGGTGTTCTAATATCAGCAGTGAACAAGTGAGCCTTCACAAATTTCCAAAAGATGAGAAACTTCGACAAGAATGGACAAGTACAGAGAAGGAGGGACCAATGGTGTATGTCTGCAGCGACCATTTTACTGCCAATTGTTATCAGGAAAGACCTGGTATAAAAGAATCTTTAGGATTACCAGTAAGATTCAGAAGACTTTTAAAACCGGATGCTATTCCTACTATTTTTAAAAGAAAATCTACAGAAGAAAGTGCCACAGGAGCTACCACGTCAAAACAACGCAGGGAAGCTACCGTCGGAAAAGAGTAAGTCTTTGTGTAAACATAATCGGAGGTGTGTACTGTTTTAGATGATAAACTATATATTTAACATGAGCTCATGTTGTTTTACTTTATATACTGTGAGTGTATAAAGCCAATTATCACGGAGGATTCTTCATGTGCGATGCTAAAAAAAAATAGCCGACATAAAATCAGGACCAAACACGTTGCTATTTATGTATTTTTAAATTATGTCTGCGCGATCAAGTAACATCAGTAAGTTTTTTTATTCAGGGAGGGTTTATTAATGAGAGTTTTGGATGATTTACTGTCTTAAAATGATAGATCTCAGACGCGACCGGGACTTTGTTAGCTCAGACCAAGAACAAAGAAGCCACATCACGAAGCTAACCCCACGTAGCTACTGTGTAAAAAATAAGCCGTGTATAAATCACTTTTCAATTGCTCGAGTGTCCAATAACTGTATTTGATGAATAATAACCCTTCGATTGCTTTAATACATTCATGTACTAACAGTAGATTGTGTTTGTTCGCTGCTAACACACTAGCCGAGATAGCTGCTAACACACTAGCCGAGATACAGGCCACGTTGCTATTTATGTATTTTTAAATTATGTCTGCGCGATCAAGTAACATCAGTAAGTTTTTTTATTCAGGGAGGGTTTATTAATGAGAGTTTTGGATGATTTACTGTCTTAAAATGATAGATCTCAGATGCAATCGGGATTCTGTTAGCTCAGCCCAAGAACAAAGAAGCCACATCACGAAGCTAACCCCACATTATATTTTACTGTGTAAAAAATAAACCGTGTCTAAATCACTTTTCTATTGATCGAGTGTCCAATAACTGTATAGGATGAATAATAACCCTTCGATTGCTTTAATACATTCATGTACTAACAATAGGTTGTGTTTGTTCGACATGCTCCGCCATTATTATTTACATGCGCATTGAGCAGCGGCTACCCACGGGTACGTCACAATGACGTTTTGCGGAAGTGCGCAGATTTTTAGGGGCGTGTCCCAGAGAAAAAACTACCATAACTTGGAATGAAATTTTAATATATTTATAATTTATTTTGCAAAAACGAACATAGCTGAATTATATAAGATATATATGTTGTGACAAATATGCAAATTTCCAACATCATGTCACAATCCCTTTAAGTCCTCTTTCTTTCAACTGAGACGGCTGTCAAAAATCAAGCCCCTCCTTTCTAGGCACCACTTAGAGACAGTAATCCACGCTCTTATTACTTCACGGCTGGATTATTGTAACTCTCTTCTGATCGGAGTTAGCCAGACCTCGCTCTCACGGTTACAGCTGGTACAGAATGCTGCTGCACAATTTTTGCTGCACGATTTTTGACTGGTACAGGCAGACGTGAGCACATCCCTCCAGTTTTAATGTCCCTTCATTGGCTTCCTGTCCAGTTTTGAATCCATTTTAAAGTGTTATTGTTTGTTTTTAAGTCTTTGAATGGTTTTAGTCCCTCTTATCTGTCTGAACTGCTTCACCTTTACATGCCATCATATGCTCTTAGATACTCTGATCAGATGCTTTTAGCAGTCCCAAAAACCTTTTATAAATCCAGAGGAGACAGAGCCTTTTCAGCTCTGGCTCCTAAATTGTGGAACGAGCTGCCACTGAAGGTCAGGCAGGCCCCATCAATCTGTTTTTAAAACTCGTTTAAAAACACATTTTTTTCATTGGCTTTTAACCTAGAGTGAGTTAGCATCTCTGTCTTAATGTTGTATTCTTTTTACTTGTAATGTTCTGATTATTTATATGATTGTTTTTATTGTCTTGTGCTTGTTTTTGTCTTTGTACAGCACTTCGGACGGCTATGTTGTATTTTAAGTGCTTTAGAAATAAATTGGTATGGTATGGTAAATTGGTAAGATAAAAAAAGGCAAGTGAAGTAGTGAAAACAGCTAGAATATACAGCAAATGTAGAAAACTAAAATCAGGAACATGTCTGCATTGGTTCTTTCCAAGAGTCCAACTTGCTTGTGAAGAACTTTGTGATGTTATTGTCTGTGAAAGGTGCTACATAAATAATTATTTACTGTACTTACTTAATTTTTTTAGATCTTTAGCATAGCATTTGTCACATAAAGCTTAACAAAAATCAACAGTAAACAAGTTCTCAGCTTCTTTTTACAGAGAAAAACTACTTTTTACACAAAGGCACGGTTTCAACCGTGAATTTTGGAGCTTCGACAAGACAGAGGTTTATTTCCCCAGGGTCGGCCTGTTAGCTTAGCTCATAGCTTAGCTTCTCAGCTTAACTGCTTTCAACGATCCAAAAATGTGATTTTGGATGAGTAAAACAAATTTTAGAGGAAAGAGAAAGGGAGGTGGCAGTGAACAGCACTGGAGTTGAGCCTTTTGTCATCCAGTGCCTTCAGTATAAAGAGAGAGACACGGAGAAACAATTTTCTGATAAATGAAAATGAGGTTGATAATTTTCATTCATTATGCGATTAATTGATTTATTGTTTATTGCGACAGGCCTACTACTGCTCTCCAAAAAGAACATGGCTGCTCGTCTGCAGTTTGCTAAAGATCACGTGGACAAGCCAGAAGACTGATGGAAGAATGTTCTGTGGATGGATGAGATCAAAATAGAACTTGTTGGTTTAAATGAAAAGTGTTATGTTTGGAGAAAGGACAACAGCATTCCTGCATAAAAACCTGATCCCATCTGTGGAACATGGTGAAGGTAGTATCATGGTTTGTTTTGCTGCATCTGGGCCAGGACAGCTTGTCATCATTGATGCCTCCAATTGATTGTACCTTTAATCTTAGTTGATACTATCATTGATTTTACTTGATTTTATCACTTGTTTTTATTTGATCTTTGATTTTTGTTGCACTTTGTAGCACTTTGAGATTTTCGTTAATGAAAAGTGTGTTATGAATTAAATTCATTATTATTATTATTATGAAACAATAAATTCTGTATTAAATCAGAGAATTCTAAAGGAAAATGTCAGAACATCTGTCCATTAGGAATGCGCGATATAAACTGTACACGGTAGAAACGATAGACATTTAGCCTATGATAGAGATCTGTCTTCTACCAGCTAACCGCAGTAATTCTGTGTCGGATGCAAAATCAGAGTCGTCTCATTTAATCGTTACTTTTTTTGTTTAAAACTGTGTGTAAGTTGTGTTAAAAGTCTTTTCTTCGAGAGCTAAGTAGTAAAGCTACAAGCTAACACGTTCGGCTTGCCGTAGTGTTGCCATATTCAGACGCATGCACAAAACGCTGTGTTTCGTCGTAAGTTTTTTTTTCCGTCAAAAGTTAAAGTAAGCGTTGGTCAGCTTTAGAGAAACCTGCTCTCTGATCTGTATAAGAATGCTGTGTTGTGTGATTTTACTGCGAGACCCTCTGGTCAAAGCCATAGAGGAAACTGGTCACCATTTTGTGTCAGCTCTCCTTAAGGTGGAGGAGACACCCACTAGAAGGTTGGAGGGTGAAGTGTTTCAGTGTAAAATGCTGCTCTGTTGTTGTTCATTTATTAAGTGAAAATACTGGAAACTGTTGAGTTAACAACATATTGCTGGTGAAGATTCTCAGTCATCCAGGACATGATCAAATCAAAAAAGGAGTTCAATACAGAAACAACTGGACTTTATTTGTAACAGAAGACGTTTCACTTCTCATCCAAGAAGCTTTCTCAATTCAAAGAGCAGAGAGTGAGTGAGCCCTTGAAAACCTTGCTCACTCACTCTCTGCTCTTTGAATTCAGAAAGCTTCTTGGATGAGAAGCAAAACGTCTTCTGTTACAAATAAAGTCCAGTTGTTTCTGTATTGAACTCCTTTTTATGATTTTGACAACATATTATTTTGTTTAAAACTTATGGCTAAAACTACATTTGATATATTTTGCACTGTTTTGCACTACAAGAAAGAAGCCTAATACTTGATTTGTTTATTATTTTAAAACTCTAGTCCTAGTAGTGGAATTTTCTTAGATTACCGTATTCGCCGTTGTATTATACGCTTCGGTCTATACTGTAATACGCTTTGTCCAATTATTGGAAATAAACCAGAAAAAAACGTACATAATACGCTTCGGTGTTTAATACGCATCTATTATGTGTCATCGCTACGTGTCAGTGCTTCATTTGCCCTGCTTAAATTGGCGGCCACAGAAGCGGGCGAGCACCGAAGGAATTTACAACAAAACACGGTAAAAACTATTATTTCTTTGCGAGAAAAAATATATTTCTTAGCTGACTTTATAGCAAACGGGCTCCTGAGCTTAACAAAACTAACGAAATGTTCAAATCAGCTGGATTAAAAAAATTAGTTCGCCGATTATTTTTATGCAGGCGGGTCGGACCGGACGCTTTCTTTCTTTAAATTTAGCTAAATAAACGCTTAAAAATATATATTTCTTAGCTGACTTTATAGCAAACGGGCTCCTGAGCTTAACAAAACTAACGAAATGTTCAAATCAGCTGGATTAAAAAAATTAGTTTGCCGATTATTTTTATGCAGGCGGGTCGGACCGGACGCTTTCTTTCTTTAAATTTAGCTAAATAAACGCTTAAAAAATATATTTCTTAGCTGACTTTATAGCAAACGGGCTCCTGAGCTTAACAAAACTAACGAAATGTTCAAATCAGCTGGATTTAAAAATCCGCGGTGTGGTTTATGAGTTATCTTGCTAACAAAAACCGTGACCTCACAGCTAAATGCAGCTACATCCAGAGCAGGGGGCGGGCAGCGACAGAGTCAGTCCGACCAGAGGAGGCTTTTTTCGGACACATGAGCTAGAAACGGTCTGGAAGTGTCTCCCTAGCGGACAAAAGTGGTACTGCACCATTTTTTGCCCAAAATGAAAAACAGCGATATCAGAGCGAAAAATGGGTCTAAAAATATGGGGAAAATCCATAGATAATACGCTTCGGCGTATAATATGCAGGACATTCAAATGAGCAAAAAAAACTGCGTATTATACACCGACGAATACGGTATTTTGTGGTATAGTAGTTTTTAAAATAAATGATGGCAAAAGGATACCCTATGCTTTTTTTTTCATTCCTATTGCAAGTTTTATACCAAAAACATATTGTGATATACATCTTATCGCCACACCATAGGAGGCTCTGAGGTGGAAGTGGTCTCCAGCTTGGGTGTATACATGAACGATAACCTCAACTTGGGCAACAACACCACCAGCCTGATCAAGAAAGCTCATCAGAGACTCTACTTCCTCAAGACGGCTGAGACGAGCTGGACTGGGAAGCTCAGTCCTCACCTCCTTCTACAGGTGTGCAGTGGAGAGCATCCTGTGCTCCAGCATCAACGTGTGGCATGGAGGCTGCACAGCTGCAGAAAGAAAAGCTTTGCAGAGAGTGGTGAAGGCTGCACAGAAGTCTGTTGGAGTCAGTCTCCCCACCATCACAGACATCTACACCTCCAGATGCAGGAAGAGAGCCACCTGCATCATGAAGGACCCCACTCACCCAGCACACACACTTTTTGCCCCACTCCCCTCAGGAAGGAGGTTGAGGAGCATTAAGTGTAGAACCACTAGACTGAGGAACAGCTTCTACCCTGAGGCTGTTAGACTCATGAATAAATAACCAGAATAATCACTGTGAAATATCACATGTTGCTGCTGATCTGTTTCATGTTGCTGCTGATCTGTTTCATGTTGCTGCTCATCTGTTTGGTGTTTCTGTGTTCAATCGTGCGCATCTGCTCACACAGACTCATGTTCGTGCTGCTGTTCGAAGTGATGTTTTTGTTCTACTAGTGCTTAGTGTATTTTTATTTGATGTTTTTCTTAATTTACATCTTAGATGTTATTACTGTTTTTCTTTTACATTTTATTGTTCAATGTAACTGGGACCCTGTGTACATAATCTCGTTCCATCACATGTACCGCAAATGACAATTAATAATCTCTGACTCTGACTCACCCTTCACATTACCGTACATATTGTGATATGAATGATATGCCATATCGCACATCCCTACTGTCCATGAACTGAATCTAAAGAAAAGGTGGATCATGCAGCAACACAATGACACAAGTGATTCTACCAAAGAATGGTTCAAGAAGAATAAAGTTCATGTTGTGGAATGGCCAAGCCCAAGTCCTGACCTTCATCCAATCCCGCTGTTGTGGAAGGGCCTGAAGCAGCAGTTAATGTAAGGTAGAGTTGCATTCGGGCTTAGAAAATCCGACCCCAGCCCGTAGCCAACATTTCCGGACCTGACCCGATTAACTGTAACTACAGGTCCGACACCCCCCCACACCCCCCTCAACATTATATCCAGATATCCAGCTGCGTGCGTGCCAACAGGGCAAATCGGATCTCGCCTAAAGTCTGTCTTCTCTTTGAATAAATGTTATCAATTGTGTTGAGGGACCAACTGGACAAATAAGTCCATAATTATGGTTCGGAAGATATGCAAGAGAGGCTCAGAAGCAGTTTCACAGACAAACAGAGCAGCAAAGCAAAGCGGCGTGGGAGGGAAAGCATCCGTCCTCGGCAGAAGCAAGTGGAGATGTGAAGTTGCCCCACCCCCCAAAATCAACACCTTCTTCAAATCTAACAAAATTGGTGTCAAACGTTTGTGCTGTTTGTTGGCTATGACATCCCATCACGTCAACACTTCAGCCAAAAAGTTGTACCTGCACTTTATGAAAAAGCTAAAACTGACTGTCTACAAGCCCGACCCCAGATTAAAGTCCTGCCCTGATGAGCAAGTGAGGATATTCAACCATCTCATATCAGAAATGATAACCGTGCAAGAGGTATTGTTATTGTATTACTGTGATCTATAGTAATTAACTTTTATAATTTTAAATTATCATCTTATTAACTCCAATTTTTACCACTGTGCTGTTTGCAGTTTGAGGATGATAGCAGCTATGTACATAGTTTTGTTCCACCTCATGTATGACGTGTAGGGGTGCACCGATTTCAATTTTCTGGCCGATCACCGATTTTTAGAAAGTCTGACCTGCCGATTCAGATTTTGGCCGATACCGATTTTCAGGTGTGAAAAGGTCAAAATCTACCTTAAATTTTCCAATCTTACTTTATTGTAAACAAAGTGTAACCATAAAAAAATCAGTTCATTTTACTCTTTCACTTGTTACATTTTAAATTAATTTTTATTTTAATAAAAAAAAAAAAAAAGATAATGCAGCATGTGTAACATTTTCAAGTCAGTGGGTAATAAGAAATAACACTCGCACAGGTAAGTTTGTCCTCACAGACTTATTCCAGTCACTTTTTCATTAGTGGCAGGTTTTTCTTGATGAACAAAAGCATTTCTGCTTTGTCACCAGACAGGCGACTTCTTTTCTCATCTACTACATGTCCAGCCAACTAAACAGGCGCTCGCTTTCAATGCTTGTGCATGGGGCAGAGAGATTCGGGCAAGTAGAGCAAGATGAGGGAAACAATTTTCATTGATCCTCCAGTAGACCAATGGGTCCTGGCTCCTTTCAACAGGAACCTCCGATAGGTAGTTCTGTACCTGCATAGCTGAAGGGCTGGCCAGCTGTTGCTCCTTTTCAATGTTCTCCTTTAAGATTTCATTGTGAACTGCAAACAGTAGACTACACCTTTTTGCTGCAGATTCATCGATGTCAGGAGGTCCCACTTCAGAGAATGTTCCTGCAGCAGGTGTGCATCTGGTCCCCCCCTCTGCTGAGAAGTAGCGATTCTTGTACCTTGTTTTGCATAAACAAAGAAAGATGGGTCAATCATTGTGTTTTGTATACATTAAAAGTTTTTTAAATTGCATGTAAATAAAGAAATGCATTTCAAATTGAAATGCATTTCTTTATTTACATGCAATTTAAAAACATTTAAATTAAATTTAAAATAAACATTTCTTGATTGAAATTTTCAATAAAGAAATGTTTATTTTAAATTTAATTTAAATGTTTCTTGAAATATAGTAGTAGGCTAAAAGTAATTGTGTTTAAAATAGAATATTCACAGTTACTTACCTTGGATCCAGAATAGTGGTCAAGATGTACAGAAGCTCATGCAGCATCTTCTCACAACATCCTCCAACAATGTGGCTTTGGCTTTACCCACACCACAGTCTGTGCTGGCTTGCCTCCAAAATCCGCTGAGTGCAGTGATGGCTGGGATTACAGTTTAAGAGTATTTGATTACGTTCGAATTGTTCGTCAATCCACTGTGCAGTAAAACTTAACATGGACATTAAACTTACATCAGAAGTCCAGATGTCTGTTGTAAAGCTGAGAGTATTTGGATTAGCTTTTAGCAGGCTGCGGGTGTCTCTCAAAACTTGGCTGAACAACTCCGGTAATGCAACATCAAAAAAATATCTCCGCCTCGGCATATATCGTGGGCTCACATGCTGCATCAAGCTTCTAAAACCTTTGTCCTCAACGACTGAAAAGGGTTTGTCGTCTAATGCCATGAACTCCATCACTTTCCTCGTGGTAGCTTTGCTCTTTTCATGCTCATAAAAGTTAACAGCAGCTGTGAAAACCACAGACTGGCTCTTTGATAGCGCTAGCTTTAGCTTAGCATTAGCTTAGCTTGGTTGCTCGCTTCAAACGTTGCACACTTGGCTGCGTGGCGATTTCTTAAATGGCAAACAAGGGTTGTTGTATTAAAGGTTTTTGTTGTGGCTCCACCACGACTTACTTCAGCTTTACACAAATTGCGATCTTTTGCTCATTTTAAAATAGTAGAACTTCCAAACAGACAACATGGCTGCTCCGAGTGGCCTGTGTTGACTGTTTAACGTGCATGTGCAGATGTGACCTGGTGGGCGGGTCTGTTAGTCAGCCCCCTCTCACTCTGTTGGTCAGTGGCTGCGCGCGGGGGACGGTGTGTGTGGCTGTGCGCGGGGGACGTGAGGTCCACTCTGTGTGTCAGTGCCAGTGGCTGCGCGCGGGGGACGTGAGGTCCACTCTGTGTGTCCGCGGCTGACAGCAGCAGAGATCAAGTAAATAAAATAAATAAAATAAAGTCACCAAGCGGATGCCCTGACCATTGCGACATCCAGGGAAGATGCAGGAACGAGGCATAATTGATTAGCTA
>JBBPBX010100895.1:0-12284 GCA_038048925.1 Garcialebias charrua
AGTATTATTATGTCGATGTATATATCTAGTCTCACCCCGATTTCTCCGAAACAAAAGGCTTTAAAAAAAAGGGGGGAAAAAAAAAGATGCCGTTGACGGGACGCGATCTCTGCTCTCCTGCGTGGCGGTCAAGTGTCGTAACCGCTCAACCAAACTGACAGTTGTGCAACAGTAGTCCTTCATCATATAAGAAACAAGTCCAAACCGCTAGAGTGTGTGTGCACAGTTTCAACGAGACAGAGTTCATTCAAACAAGGTAATAAAACATTCTGGTTTTACTCGAGATGTGCTGCATGGCTGGAGCAGGGCAAACCCCTAGCCCCCCATGGGCTAAATAAATGAATAAATGACCGCCAGGTCAGCTCCTAAACCGCTAGGCAACCGTGACATCTTTTATACTCAAGTGGGTGGAGCATCACCAGGGGTTGCTAGGTGAGGGGCTGGACTCAGGTTTGAGGTGATTGGCTACGGTTTGTGACATCACAAACCGCAGGAAGTGTGAAACGGAGCGTTTTTAATCACAGACAAATAAATCTACTTAGAGTAAATAAACCACTGGGTGCATTTTTTTGGCACAAGGACTGTTTTTTTATGAAGTAAATACCCAAAGTTTAGTAAAAAAACATTAAAAAGTGAATTTTGCATGTGTGGTCCCCTTTAACATAGGTTGACTTAAAAGATGTCTACAGTCATTTTCAGACCCTGATTTTGACTTGTATTGACTGTAGGAGCTTCAGTATGTTGAAAGGAATTCCAAACTACCTTGCTTAGAAAGCTTCATTGTAAGAAAAAAAAAGAAGATAACCAAAAAAGTATCTGTGGACTTCCGAATATGGGTACTTTACCACAGTCGAAAAGTAGGAAGTCATAAAGAAGACAGGAACAAGGTGTGTTTGATAAGTTACCTCTGATTGAGCTTCGATGATTCCAATGTGTAGCAGTCACCAGGTCTAATTCACATGTAGGTCCTGGGTACAACCCCACGTGCAACCAACCAGGACTTATGTTTTCCAGAGGTCAGTCAAGAACTATTGTTTGTTCCAGAAAGCAGTGTTGACGAACAATTCCTTTTCCTTGTCCTCTGGCCATATTGTCAGGTAAGTTGGACAACCTTATCTCTGTCAAATCTGTCTCAATTGTTGTATTTAACTAGTCAAAGTCTTCTACACAACAAAGTGAAATTGTGAGGTAGTAAAATTGTTGATGTTGTGGTTTAAGTTTTGGAAAAATCTTTGCATTTGTACAAGAGGTGCAAACCACTAAGTGAAAGGAAACAGTACACAACTGGCAAACTCCTGCGTTTGGAAAAACACAACCGGATGGTTGACTAAAATTGAGGAAACTGATCACCGCAAGACTTTCACAAACATGTGAAGTCACACTAAGTACACAGATGGCTTGTGCAATGAGGTTCCATGGTGTAGCGGGCATCACGTCTGCTTCACACGCAGAAGGTCCTGGGTTCAAGTCCCAGTGGAACCAAAAGTTGTCCATCTCTTCTATTGTTTTAATAGAATTAGTTTTGACCAGCAGATTGTTATCAATGAACCTCATATCATACTACAAAGGAAGTTGTACCCCTTTTCCTGCTTAAATTTGTCTTGTTTAAAAAAAGAAACATTACTTAAACCTTTCCAAAAAAAACCTAATAAAATTGTGAGTTATTAATTTGTTGATGCTGCGGATTTTGGTTTTTGAAAAATCTTTGAAACTGTACGAGTGCTACTATACACAAAATAAAAAGTATCAGTCCACAGCAAGCAAACAGCTTCCTTTCGATGCATAACTGGATGAGTGTAAATAAGGAAATAATGGAATCTGCAAAACTTTTTTGCACATTAAAAGCCACATTGACGTACACAGGTGTCTGTCATTGCATGGTTCCATGGTGTAGCGGGCATCACGTCTGCTTAACATGCAGAAGGTCCTGGGTTCAAACCCCAGTGGAACCATCATTCAGTAATGGTTGTACGTTCCTCACTAACAAAAACCTGTAACAATCATTCGAGTTGCTTCATCTTACATTGTATAAGTGACAATATTTTACAGCGGTAATCTGTTGTTTGTTGTGGAAGTTACTAAGTTGTGTATCTTTGCAAAACACTATGAAATTACATGACCATTTCAAAGATTGTATTCAAGGTTTACTTTAAGAAAATGATTTAAAGACCGTGTAAAGTGAATTTCAATATTTTCTTCAATAAACATTATAAATGTCATAATTGTAATCTTGTAAATGAGTAAAAAGTCTCAAAATTGTAGCTCAATTAATTTTGGAGTTATAGAGCAAACTGTGTATAAAGATATTTCTGTTTCAGGGTTTTTTAGGCGTGTTTTAAATGTGACCGAGTTTCGTCACGCGGTCTTCTTAAGTATAGCCGCATCCCCTGCAGCTCCAGCCGTATAAATTCGCCTCGGTGGAGCCGTTCACTCGCAAATCGCAGATAGCATCAGATAGCAATAGCATAGATATTTTGTTCATTGTTAGCTAAATAATCAATTATGCCTCGTTCGTGCATCTTCCCTGCATGTCGCAATGGTCAGGGCACCCGCACAAATCATAACGTGTTTTTATAACGCGTGGTTTTATATCAAGTATCTGTAATGCCAGGATAGGTCAATGGAAAAAGCACTTGCCTTCCATCCCAAACATTATTGGTTCAATTCCCGCATGGTACAACTTTATTTTTATTCATTCCAGATTAAAAACACACAAGAAAACTATTTACAAAAACAGCGTAACTCTTGGAAAAAGTAGCTGCTGTTACAGCCAGAACTCAGATAAAAACAGAGCAGGTTTACTGGCTCTGCTCCTGTCTGCCTCTCCACACACAGCTCAGCTGCAGGCCGCAGTACTGCGCTGAAACCACGCCCACGCGCTGACACGCCCCCAGCGTTCCAGACCAAGGGAAAATTATGTTTTTTCATTATTTTTGAGACTTAATTTTATAAGGTAAACAATGTTTTTAATCAGTCAGATTTATATGGGTGATTAATAACACATATTTATGCCGTGTGACAAACTAAAACCACACATTGAAATTTACTTTACACGGTCTTTAACATAGGTTGACTTAAAAGATGTCTACAGTAATTTTCAGACCCTGATTTTGACTTGTATTGACTGTAGGAGCTTCAGTATGTCGAAAGGAAGTCCAAACTACCTTGCTTAGAAAGCTTCATTGTAAGAAAAAAAAAAAGAAGATAACCAAGGAAGTATCTGTGGACTTCCAAATATGGGTACTTTACCACAGTCGAAATGTAGGAAGTCATAAAGAAGATAGGAACATGGTGTGTTTGATAAGTTACCTCTGATTGAGCTTCGTTGATTCCAAAGTGTAGCAGTCACCAGGTCTAATTCACATGTAGGTCCTGGGTACAACCCCAAGTGCAACCAACCAGGACCAATATTTTCCAGAGGTCAGTCAAGAACTATTGTTTGTTCCAGAAAGCAGTGTTGACGAGCAATTCCTTTTCCATGTCCTCTGGCCATATTGTCAGGCAAGTTGGACAACCTTATCTCTGTCAAATCTGTCTCAATTGTTGTATTCAACTAGTCAAAGTCTTCTACACAACAAAGTGAAATTGTGAGGTAGTAAAATTGTTGATGTTGTGGTTTAAGTTTTGGAAAAATCTTTGCATTTGTACAAGAAGTGCAAACCACTAAGTGAAAGGAAACAGTACGCAACTGGCAAACTCCTGCGTTTAGAAAAACACAACCGGATGGTTGACTAAAATTGAGGAAACTGATCACCGCAAGACTTTCACAAACATGTGAAGTCACACTAAGTACACAGATGGCATGTGCAATGAGGTTCCATGGTGTAGCGGGCATCACGTCTGCTTCACACGCAGAAGGTCCTGGGTTCAAGTCCCAGTGGAACCAAAAGTTGTCCATCTCTTCTATTGTTTTAATAGAATTAGTTTTGACCAGCAGATTGTTATCATTGAACCTCATATCATACTACAAAGGAAGTTGTACCCCTTTTCCTGCTTAAATTTGTCTGGTTAAAAAAAAGATTACTTAAACCTTTCCAAAAAACCTAATAAAATTGTGAGTTATTAATTTGTTGATGCTACGGATTTTGGTTTTTGAAAAATCCTTAAAACTGTACGAGTGCTACTATACACAAAATAAAAAGTATCAGTCCATAGCAAGCAAACAGCTTCCTTTCGATGCATAACTGGATGAGTGTAAACAAGGAAATAATGGAATCTGCAAAACTTTTTTGCACATTAAAAGCCACATTGACATACACAGGTGTCTGTCATTGCATGGTTCCATGGTGTAGCGGGCATCACGTCTGCTTTACACGCAGAAGGTCCTGGGTTCAAACCCCAGTGGAACCATCATTCAGTAATGGTTGTACGTTCTTCACTAACAAAAACCTGTAACAATCATTCGAGTTGCTTCATCTTACATTGTAGAAGTGACAATATTTTACTGCGGTAATCTGTTGTTTGTTGTGGAAGTTACTAAGTTGTGTATCTTTATAAAACACTATGAAGTTACATGACCTTTTCAAAGATTGTATTCAAGGTTTACTTTAAGAAAATGTTTTAACATAGGTTGACTTAAAAGATGTCTACAGTCATTTTCAGACCCTGATTTTGACTTGTATTGACTGTAGGAGCTTCAGTATGTCGAAAGGAATTCCAAACTACCTTGCTTAGAAAGCTTCATTGTAAGAAAAAAAAAGAAGATAACCAAAAAAGTATCTGTGGACTTCCAAATATGGGTACTTTACCACAGTCGAAAAGTAGGAAGTCATAAAGAAGACAGGAACAAGGTGTGTTTGATAAGTTACCTCTGATTGAGCTTCGATGATTCCAAAGTGTAGCAGTCACCAGGTCTAATTCACATGTAGGTCCTGGGTACAACCCCAAGTGCAACCAACCAGGACCAATATTTTCCAGAGGTCAGTCAAGAACTATTGTTTGTTCCAGAAAGCAGTGTTGACGAGCAATTCCTTTTCCTTGTCCTCTGGCCATATTGTCAGGCAAGTTGGACAACCTTATCTCTGTCAAATCTGTCTCAATTGTTGTATTCAACTAGTCAAAGTCTTCTACACAACAAAGTGAAATTGTGAGGTAGTAAAATTGTTGATGTTGTGGTTTAAGTTTTGGAAAAATCTTTGCATTTGTACAAGAAGTGCAAACAACTAAGTGAAAGGAAACAGTACGCAACTGGCAAACTCCTGCGTTTGGAAAAACACAACCGGATGGTTGACTAAAATTGAGGAAACTGATCACCGCAAGACTTTCACAAACATGTGAAGTCACACTAAGTACACAGATGGCATGTGCAATGAGGTTCCATGGTGTAGCGGGCATCACGTCTGCTTCACACGCAGAAGGTCCTGGGTTCAAGTCCCAGTGGAACCAAAAGTTGTCCATCTCTTCTATTGTTTTAATATAATTAGTTTTGACCAGCAGATTGTTATCATTGAACCTCATATCATACTACAAAGGAAGTTGTACCCCTTTTCCTGCTTAAATTTGTCTGGTTAAAAAAAGAAACATTACTTAAACCTTTCCAAAAAACCTAATAAAATTGTGAGTTATTAATTTGTTGATGCTGCGGATTTTGGTTTTTGAAAAATCCTTGAAACTGTACGAGTGCTACTATACACAAAATAAAAAGTATCAGACCATAGCAAGCAAAAAGCTTCCTTTCGATGCATAACTGGATGAGTGTAAACAAGGAAATAATGGAATCTGCAAAACTTTTTTGCACATTAAAAGCCACATTGACATACACAGGTGTCTGTCATTGCATGGTTCCATGGTGTAGCGGGCATCACGTCTGCTTTACACGCAGAAGGTCCTGGGTTCAAACCCCAGTGGAACCATCATTCAGTAATGGTTGTACGTTCCTCACTAACAAAAACCTGTAACAATCATTCGAGTTGCTTCATCTTACATTGTATAAGTGACAATATTTTACAGCGGTAATCTGTTGTTTGTTGTGGAAGTTACTAAGTTGTGTATCTTTGCAAAACACTATGAAATTACATGACCATTTCAAAGATTGTATTCAAGGTTTACTTTAAGAAAATGATTTAAAGACCGTGTAAAGTGAATTTCAATATTTTCTTCAATAAACATTATAAATGTCATAATTGTAATCTTGTAAATGAGTAAAAAGTCTCAAAATTGTAGCTCAGAAACTGAGAGTTCTGCCCCCAAGGTGACAGAAATATGCACGGTCCATCTCTGCTGCTCAACATCTGAAAGGGCCTGGTTGGAAACAGGCCAGATTGCCACATGGGTCAATAAATTATGTTTGACCCTATAAATTGAATAAATAATTAAAAGCAATAGAAGAGGGAGGGTTAAGTTTAGGGTAGGGTATAGGTGAGGTGTATATTAGTAGGGCCCCGACCCGACCCATCCAGTCGCTCCTAAATACTATTGAGGCCCAGTGGAGTCTCTGTGTTTAGGTTATGTATCCACTTATTTAAGGCTGCCAGTCTCTGGGATCTTGTCCAGTAAATATTACTCTGTAGGACAGTGACTCTAGCCGATTCCCAACCATGCAAAATAAAATGTTTAATAAGGAGGGAGTCCAACGTTGATCGTGTTTGCACCTTAAATTGAATGTGAGATAATGTGGTCCGGAATGCTTTATCAGAATCCCCCACATATTGTTTCTTGCAAAATTGACATGAAATGAGAAATACGCAGTTTTTAGAATAAAGATGTCCCCTGCTGTCTGTCTTATAAACAGTCTTGTTCCATCTATTTTGAACCCACCTGTTTTGTTTAAGGCAACTATTACTGGGTTTTATATCAGGTTTGAGTTTTGCATGGACCAAATAATCTTTCAAATTTTTATTTCTTCTATATGCAGTAATCATTCTGTGATTTGGGAAAAGTTGATTTTCTGTCTGTAGATTTTTAAAATTATTTTTAATCATTCCAGCCAGTCCCGATGCCGAATCCGAGTAGGTTAGAACCAGAGGTAGCAGAGGGGTATCCTGATGAGGTCTGACTAGTTCAAACTCCTTAAAACATCTCCTCAAAAAGGAGCGTGAATACCCCCTGGTGGATAAAACTGCAAAAAGGATTTTAGTAGCCTGCATGAAATCAGTTTGTTGTGTACAAATTCTTCTGAACCTAAGCAATTGCGATTTTATAATCCCCCCAAAAGTATGTTTAGGGTGGAAACTAGATTTATATAACAGAGCGTGTGTATCAGTTGGTTTAAAAAATACTCTGATGTCCAGTTTATGTTGAGTTGGGAAACGACGGCCCTTATATGTAGTCATATCCAAGAAGTCTACAGATGTAAAACTCTTGGTCGCTTTCAGGGTGATGGACGGATTGTGTGTATTTAAGGTTTGTAAAAAAAACTCAAAATCCTCTAAGGAGTGTGGCCACACACCCCAAATGTCGTCCAAAAATCTGAAATAATGTGATGGTTTTTTTACACATTTGTCCAGGGCCGTCCTCTCCCAACTGGCCATAAACAGGTTGGCGTAGGCTGGGGCAAACTTCTTGCCCATAGCCGTGCCTTTCACCTGTAAATAATACTTGCCATTAAATTCAAAATCATTCTTTGTTAAATTCAATTCCAACAACTGCAATAATTCTCTACTCGGTCTATCGGCATCTGGGAACTGTCTAAAGGTTTCTTGTATCACTCGCAGGCCCTCAGAGGTGTCTATATTCGTATAGAGGTTATCAACGTCCATGGTGAAGAGCAAAGCCTCGTCTGGCAACTGCAAGTTTGTGATTTTATGGATAAAATCGTATGTATCTTTAATATAGCTATCGTGTTTATTGGATAAAGGATTTAGGAAGTGGTCAATGTATTCTGCAGTCCGGTATGTTTCACTGCTGCAGTCAGAAACTATTGGTCTCCCGGGAGGGACCTGATGAATTTTAGACCATTTATCTCTCTCCTTGTGGATTTTAGGCAGAAGATAAAAAAGCCTCGGTCTTGGTTCAAAACCTCCCAGGAGATAATGTCTTTGTTTATCATCGATGAAATTGTTATAAAATAATTTGTTAATAATATTTTCAACCAGGGGAATCGTTTCTGGGAAGATGGGTTGGTCTAGTTTTTTATAATAGGTCTCGTTATTAAGTTGCCTATCAGCTTCCCAAATATATTGTTCCTTATCCATAATAACCACCACACTTCCTTTATCGGCTGGTTTGATAACTATGTTGTTGTTGTTTGCTAATTCCTTCAGGGCCAGCCTTTCTCCCTCTGATAGATTGAGGTGGCCTCCAACTGGTCTAAACCTGTGGTCCATAAAATGCAATTCCTTTTCAATCAATTTAGTAACCTTAGGATGCACACTACTGTTAGCTGGGGTCCAATCTGAAGTCAATGTAAATGGTTGGGGACATTTCAGACTTTTCCCTTTAAAAAAACAACTTAATTTTAGACTTCTGTGGTATCTTTGTACATCGTATCTAGTTTGCAGCCTATTGCAGTTCTCCATCTCCACAAAAGGAACAAATGAGAGCCCCTTGTTTAACAGAGAGGACTGAGCCTCTGATAATACAAAACTCCTAGACAAATTCATCACATTATTAGCCCCCACCCGTGTAATTCGACTAAGGGGGACTTTTAATTTACTTTTTTATTGACTTTCATCCCTCCCATCTGTTGTTTACCCCTCTGAGGGTCCGGGCCCCCCAAGGGGGTCTCCGGAGGGGCCCCAGTACCTGCTGTAACTTTGGTCCCTCCCACCTGTTGTTTACCCCTGTGGGGGGCCGAGTCCACCAACTGGGTCTCTGGAGGGGCTTTAGGGCCCGCTATTGTTGCCGGCCTTCCCATCTGTTGTTTACCCTTATGGGGTGCTGGACCTCCCAAGGGGGTCTCTACAGGGGCAGTGGTGCCCGTGACCGTAGATCTTAGTCTTCGCGGTGAGGTCAGAGGTGCTTCTTTCAGTCCTGGTGTAGCAGGTCCCGCTCTTGCTCTCTGGTCCTCCAAGTAGGCAGCACAAACCAGATCTAGAAATTCAGTGCTGGACCTGCTGGCCTCTGATCCCACAGAAAGGTCTCCCAACAGGTCTGATGTAGTAGGAGGATTCCTTAGGTCTCTCTCCAGAGAGATCTCCACGATCTCTTCGTCCGTGACCTCTTCCATCCGGTCCTTTAGAGGGGGTGCTGATCCCAAGGTTGCGTTCTCATCCCCCTGGGTGGGCAACAGGGGGGGCACCTGGGCTGCAGTCGGGACCGAGGGTCTCAGGCCAGGGTCTCCTCCTGCAGTTTCCCCACAATAGGTTTTGTTCTGATTCTGTGGACGTTGGGGAAGTGGTGCAAAAACTCTTGTTCCTCTGGTTGGATTAGGTGACGAACCGCTCTGTAGCTGGGGTGGTAAGGGAAAGTCAGAAGGGCCGACAGGAGCCGGTGAAGAGTGCCCCAACCCTCTGGGTCGCTGGTCTCCTGGTATTGGAGGACCATGGGGGTCCGAGAATTCCTTCATCAGCAAGTTCGCTGGTACCGTACCTCTTGTTCCCTCTGGTTTGTTTATTGATGGTCCCCTCAGTGGTGGTGGTGGTACTGGAAAAGCAGTCGAACAACCAGGAATTGGCGAAGAGTGGTTAGGGGACGATCCACGGGTTACTGGTTGTGGGCCCGTGGAGACCCGAGGTTGAGATGATAGGGACCTCGTCACCCCGGATCGCTGGCCCGGTCTTCCTGGTGGCTCGGGCAGGTCAGTGGGAGGGTCAGACGAGAAGCCCTCTATCAGCAGATTCTCTGCTTGATTCAAAGTAGTCTGGAGTAGCCGTCTGCCCAAGTTCCTCTTGGACCATTTCACTGCAATTTCAAACGGAGCCCAAATATTGCCCTCAAATTCTCCAGTCAGTTCCATTTGAATATTGTGAATGATCTCTTCATAATGGTCCCTCAGAACCACCGCCGTGGTATATGACCAATTTTCTGCGTTGGCCCAAATCCAATCCTGCGTTTTAGGGCAGTTCATGGCTGGTTTGATGACCTCTGCCAGATGAACTTTGAGTCTCATCAGAGAAGGCGGCACTCCAGATGTGATATTCTTTAAGTGATGTATTGCCTTAATAAGTTTAAAGAGCAGCCTAACCCTGGAACTGAAGGCTGGGTCAGGGGGCTCAGGTTCACGGGGTCTCTGTTCATCCTTACGTGTACCTCTTGAGTCGGTACCTCTGCGTGTGATGGGCTCCCCACGGTCTTGGTGTTGTTGCTGATTGACAGGTCTCTCAACCCTCCTGTTGTTGTACTGAGGGGGGTGAGGATCGAAGTGATGGTTATTGGTTCGATGCCCTTGGGCTGTTGGTCCCCAATGGAGAGTGGATTCCCGGGTCTCCACACGGTCCCAGACCGGAGGTCCAAGTCGTGCTGCCCCACGACGTGCATCCCGCGTCCATGTCCCGTGGCAGTCATTTCCGGCCACCTCCGCATACGTGGGCTCCCTCTGAGGTGGAGGCCAATCGTCTGGTGTCGTACCTCGATGTCCACGCTGTGAGCCATGATCCCGTCCCCACTCTGAATCTTCTGGGCCCCTGCGGTGATGTAGGGTTTCCAAGTTGTTTCCACGGGAGCCCCACGACCAATGGTCCCTTCTATGGTTGGGTGGCCAGGGCATTTTTGGATTTCAAAAAACCCATGGACTATTGGGTAAAAAAACTGAAGGAATGTACCATGAGAAGTGTTGAAAAATTGACTGGTTTAATAAAAGGTTAAAAAAATATTTACATATATACAACAAAACTATTAGGCAAGCTCTGAGTAGCTACGTTTCGGCCCAATGGGCCTTCCTCAGGCAAAAAAGCTTGCTGATTGAAACTCACATGTGCAGACCTGATGGCAAATGGAAATCTGTGAGTCAACTGGATAAAACAAAATGGTGGCTAATTAACACCTGTTGCCTGCAAAGCATTGTGGGAAGGGGAGGAGGTCTGAGAGGCCCCAAATTACTATACATGTATAGAACTCCCCAAGCAGTAGGCTATCATCCACTATTAAATCTGTACAATATATCAAAACACAGTAAACACCAGTCAAGTTATGCATCAATAGTATTACATAAAAAATAAAATACCAGTTACATCAAAACACATTCTCAGTGAAAAAAATCAATGTTCTCCTTGAGTACTAAACTAGTATACATCAGGACATCATTTGTACATGGAGTGTGAGTCAGCTGAAATTGTTTTAAACAATATAGTAGATGACCGGAGGGTCCTTTCCACTCCATAAAGTGGACCATGTGGATGGGTCAAATCTGTAAATCCCCTCCTAAATAAAACCACTGATACCTCCACCTCCGAGAGTTATGACTGAAATTTCTATAGAGAAAGGAGCAAAAGCTTAACCTTCCGAGACCCAGTAGAGGAACTGGGTCTCCTAAGAAACAGATATCGAGTGCAGGAGGCACAGGCGGATTAGACCAGAAACTGAGAGTTCTGCCCCCAAGGTGACAGAAATATGCACGGTCCATCTCTGCTGCTCAACATCTGAAAGGGCCTGGTTGGAAACAGGCCAGATTGCCACATGGGTCAATAAATTATGTTTGACCCTATAAATTGAATAAATAATTAAAAGCAATAGAAGAGGGAGGGTTAAGTTTAGGGTAGGGTATAGGTGAGGTGTATATTAGTAGGGCCCCGACCCGACCCATCCAGTCGCTCCTAAATACTATTGAGGCCCAGTGGAGTCTCTGTGTTTAGGTTATGTATCCACTTATTTAAGGCTGCCAGTCTCTGGGATCTTGTCCAGTAAATATTACTCTGTAGGACAGTGACTCTAGCCGATTCCCAACCATGCAAAATAAAATGTTTAATAAGGAGGGAGTCCAACGTTGATCGTGTTTGCACCTTAAATTGAATGTGAGATAATGTGGTCCGGAATGCTTTATCAGAATCCCCCACATATTGTTTCTTGCAAAATTGACATGAAATGAGAAATACGCAGTTTTTAGAATAAAGATGTCCCCTGCTGTCTGTCTTATAAACAGTCTTGTTCCATCTATTTTGAACCCACCTGTTTTGTTTAAGGCAACTATTACTGGGTTTTATATCAGGTTTGAGTTTTGCATGGACCAAATAATCTTTCAAATTTTTATTTCTTCTATATGCAGTAATCATTCTGTGATTTGGGAAAAGTTGATTTTCTGTCTGTAGATTTTTAAAATTATTTTTAATCATTCCAGCCAGTCCCGATGCCGAATCCGAGTAGGTTAGAACCAGAGGTAGCAGAGGGGTATCCTGATGAGGTCTGACTAGTTCAAACTCCTTAAAACATCTCCTCAAAAAGGAGCGTGAATACCCCCTGGTGGATAAAAC
>JBBPBX010100897.1:0-12283 GCA_038048925.1 Garcialebias charrua
CCCACGTCACACTCCTGCAGGGACAAGTTGTAAGATGCACAGAAAACAAATCTCCATGCATGACACTACATACTGCAAATACTGATAAAAACACAGAAATTACTTTATTGTGAGAATGAGTCCACATTCACTTGTTTTCCTGTTTATATTGTTTTGTGTGGTTTGCATTCAGAATACTTCTCAAGTATTCGTCAATCAAAACATGCAGCTCATTGGACAACAGTGTGCTTCCACATGTGTTTTTTGTGGCTTATATACTTTTCCAAATCTTTACCTACAGTATTTGCTGAATTTTTCCTTATAGAAATACATTGAAGTCTCTTCAGTTCCTTCAAAATATATATTTTCTTTGAAATCTGCTTCAATAAACTTGCTCTGTTTATCTTATATTTAGCTTTTAGGTAGCCATCTGCTGTGTTTGCCTTTTAGCTCAACTTTTTCAACTTTTAGCTTTTAGTTATATCTAAGTTACTGTGTGCAAGTTTGGGGCAACACTTACAAAACCTCGCTTCAACCATTATGCACATTACAGAAAAGAGCCATTCGATTAGTTCATAAGGTTGATTTTTATTGTCATACTAACAATTTATTTATTGATTCTAATTTTATTAAATTCCAAGATTTGATAGAGTTTCAAACTGCACAATTTATGTATAAAGTTAGAAACAAACTATTACCAGAAAATATACAAAATTTATTTACTGACAAAGTCGGGAGATATGACTATAGAGAAAACCTGAATTTCAGAACTTTGAAGGTGAGAACAACAATGAAAAGAATGTGCATTTCGGTCATTGGAGTGAGGATTTGGAATAAACTCACCAAAGAGTTGAAGCAAAGTCCAAGCATGAGGTATTTTAAGAAAAGACTAAAAATGATTATTATTCAAAAGTATAAGGATGATCAAGGGTGAGAAATTGGATGGTAATGATAGAACTGAGGATGATTTGGACAATTGGGTGCTGATCTGTGTATATGTGTGTAAATATATGTGGATGTGTAAATAAGGAAATGTTATCTATGTATTTATGCAGGTAGATGTGTATGTATATCTACGTGAGTATGTATATGTAGATACTTTCATCTAGTCCAGAAAATACTGTTAGTTATTTTTTATTTATTATTATTATTAAAATTAATATTACTTCTTTTTTTTCTGGAAGGGATACCATACCATACCATAACATACCATTTTATTTATAAAGCACTTTCAACAGGAACAAGTCCACACAAAGTGCTGGACAAACAAACACGCAACAGGCAACACAGACAATGAAGTACAACACGAAAAACATAAAAACATTGCAGATCATAAATAAAACGATCCAATACAAATCAGCTGGCATTGAAAGCAATGGAGTAGTAGTGAGTTTTTAACCGGGATTTGAAAACCGAGAGGGAGGGGGCCTGTTTGATGAGCAGCGGTAACTCGTTCCAGAGTCTTGGGCCTGCTACAGAGAACGCCCTGTCACCCCTGCGCTTAAGGCGAGTTTCTGGAACTATTAAGAGTACCTGATCCTCTGACCTCAAAGCACGTGGAGGGACATATGGGTGTATCAGATCCGAGAGATAGGCGGGGGCGAGACTGTTCAGCGATTTGTAGACATACATGAGAATTTTGAATTGGATTCGAAGATGAACCGGTAGCCAGTGAAGGGAGGCCAAGACTGGTGTAATGTGCTCTCTTTTGCGGGATATTGGCAACAGGAAGACTATTTATCCTATAAATTATTGAATGGATAAGGGGTATGATAATATAAGTTAAACTTCATCATACTCCTTTTCAGACTCATAGTCACCATTAGAGGAAAGGAAAAGAAAAAAATGTATATTAGCATATCAAATTTGGTATGTTTATTTGATATTTAAGATTGTATATATACTTGGAAACATGAAAGTCTTCAGTATTATGTTTTGTGGTGAAATATCTGTCTGAAAAAAAATTATTAGTCAGAGTTTTGTTGCTTTTAGCCATCGTCAAACAACTTTTAGCTTCAGCTATTTTGTTAATTGTAGCTATTGCTGATTTTAGTTTTATCAAGTGTTATGCTAAATTCAGCCTTAGCCTTTTTTTTTCGTTCTAATTTTAATTACTTTCGTGCTTGTTTTGTCTTTAGCAAATAGTTTTATAGTTTTATTCACTGGTTAGCTTTTATCTTTTATCTTCTGTTCAGCGTGTTTTAGCCTCTATCACTGGTATTTCACTTTAACAACTTAATCTATCACTGGTATTTCACTTTAACAACTTAATTTTAGCTTCTTTGCCTTGTTTCAGCAAAGTGATCCAGCACTCAGCCTTCACAATGATCTTTACAGGAAATGACGTTTTCATTTCTTGTTTTGTATTCCTTGTCACCTGAGCGTTGTGTTGATCTGCAGGGCTTTGCTGAGCATCTTGGCTCCGATGTCGTCCATATTGTTTCCACTCAGGTCCACTTTCCTCAGGCAGGTGTTGCTGCCCAGAGCGTTGACCAGCACCGTGCCTCGAGAGCGCAGGCGTGACTCACACAGAGACAGAGACTGCAGGCCCTGCGGGAGCAGAGGGAGCAAACCGTGGGGGGCAATAAAAACCAAGCTGAGGAAAAAAGATAACCTGAGAGGAAACGGCTGATGATAAAGTGCAGAAGTGGAATTTTCTTTCACGGATGCTAACCGAACTTTACGTGATGAATGCATGAATTATTTACACATGAGCCATGATGTTTAGAGTATGTTTGCACTGTGGACAGAGGGAGAGTAAAGGTTCTCACATACTCAGGCATCCTTCTGTGTCGCACAATAACCTGCCCAGCGACGGATTGTTTTGTATACACCAATGTATTAAATTCTCCTTCTTCTTCCATGATCTGGTTTAATGACCTTTTCTGTTGTTTTTTTCCCAATAGGCATGCAATAACTCTGAATGCTATGAAACACCTTGTAGCTGCTACTTTCTTTCCCTCCATTGACCATGATGACATTCTCTACATGAATGCTCCTTTAAGCACCCTGCGGATGTTGGATGTTGTCTATCATGGTGCACTAAGATTCATAACTGGCTGTGATTATCGTACCCACCACTGCACCCTGTATTCACTGGTTAACTGGACATCATTAACTTCACACAGACTCTTCCACTGGTACATTTTCATCTTTAAATCACTTCTTGGTCTGTTGCCTTCATACATCTCCTCCTACATGTCTTTACGTGAGTGCAGCTACAGCGTGCGCTCTCAGGACATGATTACCTGCAGTGTTCCGTCAGTGAGGACTGAACTTGGCAAAAGGGCCTTGTCCTACTCCGCTCCTGCTTCATGGAATATCTTGAAAAAAGATCTGAAGCTCTCGACCTTGACCTCTTTAAGAGACTTTAAACATTTGTTGTCCACTGTTGTCATCATTCTATGTTAAAGAAATCAGGTCTCTCTTGTAAAAGAGTCCCCGAGGCTCAGTGGGATTAACCTGTATAAATAAAGGTTGAATGAACAAATGATCTCTCCCTCGTCCGTTGACACCATGACTGGAATTGTGAGAAATGAAGGAATTTGTCACGAGAGAATTAATATCAGGCCCAACGTGGCTGCGGGAGGGTCTGGAGATTTTCCGGTGGGCTGGTCTGATGTGTGGGCTGCAGCCCATGGACGCTCGAGTATGAAGTCTCAACCGTCTGTGGACAGTGTGCACAGTGTCCGCACGGCTCACGGAGCACACACAGTGCACCAGAGTATGTGGGAGCCTTATGATGTGTTGTGTAAACGAAGAAATCCTTCAACAAAAAGTGATTTTATACAGACAGCAGCAGCTGAACGAGTTCATTCAGCTGAAGAGGTAACATTCATTCATTCATTCAACCTTTATTTATACAGGCTAGCCTTGTTGAGTCACGGGGACTCATTTACAAGAGGGACCTGTCTCACTCACACCAAACAACCATCCACTCTCTCACTCACACCTAGGGTCAATTTAGAGTCACCAATCAGCCTAACAAGCATGTTTTTTGGTCTGTGGGAGGAAACCGGAGTACCCGGAGGAAACCCACGCATGCACGGGGAGAACATGCAAACTCCACCCAGAAAGGCCCCGGACCGGGATTTGAACCGGCAACCTTCTCGCTGAGAGGCAGCAGCTCTACCAGTTGTGCCACCGTGCTGCCCATATTTAGTTAAGAGTGCCAGTTAGAGGTGGAGAGTAGATAATTACATTTACTTTAGTTACTGTAATTAGGTATGGTGTTTTTTAACTTTGTGCTTTTTAAAAATCTATTCTTTACTTTAAGTGTTCTTTCACGTATCGTTTTCTGTTCCTGAGAAAACACGAGCGTGTCCGTGAAGTGTGCGCTCGCTCGGTCTGTTCCAGGAAGCTGCTGCACGGTCTGACCAGAAGTGATGCCTCCCTGTTCACTACTCCATAAAAACTGTGTTCAAACTTTGCCTGCTTGGCAGCTGCTTTGCCCAAAGGCACGTGGAGAAACTTGATCGATGTGCACGTGTCTGCACTTCGCCTGTGAACGGGTGTTCAAATAATAATGAAATAAACTGGTGGAAGTTCTGGTGATGATCAGGAGCCACTCTGAAGCTGCAGCTCCTGTTCGCTCCGACCTCAGAGGTTCGTTTGTGAGTGAGTGCACGGCGTTGTGCACGGTGGTTAGCTCAGCAGAACTCTACAGCCTGATGAGGTCACAGAGACGCTCACACAAAGATTTGAACAAAGTGGATGTTTGGGCAGCGTTGGCACACGTTCATCTTCTTGGTTGTGTTTGTGTTGTTCTGTGTCTCACTCACACATTCCTCCTCCTGAATGAGCTGCACCAACTTCTGTAGGACTTCATCCAGAAGCCTGCGCACACAAGACACACATGAAGGGTGTGAGCTTCATCCTGCTGCTAGAGCCTTGAGCAGCAACACACACAAAACACACAAAGAGCTCAAACTACGGTAGTTTTTTGTCTCAAGTAGATCCTTGGTGTTCATGTCCACTCACACTCAGAACAAACACCAGCTACAGAACGAGAAATGGCTGGAAATGGCTCATACACAGAAATCTCACTGCCTCAACCTCAAAATGTAAATGTGATTTGTCTTAACTGTGCTTCTGGTAGATTTTTTTAATGTCTCATATGGTGTCCTGAAAGACAAAATGTGAAATATCTTTTTTGTAATACCAACGCTATGACCCTCATGGTTCTTTCCTTGTTTTCACACCTTTGACCTTCATCCCGATACGGATGGGAGAGGCCGCGCTGAAGAACAAAATGTGATATATCTTTGATGCCTCATATGATGTCCTGATAGCAGCAGCTTCACACACGTAGTCCCCTTCAGGATGACTGTGAGTACATATTCATGCTGTACTGGTGCAAACTTGTGCAATGTTAATAAAAGTACTCTGACTCTGACTGACTCTGACTCTGAGACACGGCAGCACCTGCTTTTGATGTTGAAGTTCTTGCCCAGGTGGAGGTGTTTCAGGGAGGGGTGTCTGGAGAGCGCAGGCAGCACTGTGAGCAGATCTGCATCCAGTCCTGTCAACACACACGGCATGATCCATTAGTAACTCACTCAGTCCTGTCCTGCCACAGGACAAAAGTCAAGGTCACAGCAGGAAGTGATGGAACAGCGTGTCCTGGTACCGTTGTCGGAGATATCCAGCGTGGCGACGGTGGAGACCCTGGGGAAGAGCTCCTGGATGACAGCAGCTCCTGCAGATCTCAGCTGAAGGGAGAGACAGAAGGAGGTGCATTGTTCTGTGCACGTGCATGACTGAGAGTCATGCTGGCTTCAGTGTCTGGGGTTGTGTTCTGTTTGACCATAGTGTGAATTTATGATCATCTGAAGTTACAGCGAGCTTTGCTTTGGTTGTGATCTGCTGTGGAACAGGCTGCACTTGCATTTTATTTAACCCTAAAATATTGCAGAAGTTAAATCTCCTTTAAAAATCCAGGGCACAGAATGGAAATAGATTAATATTAATGAATAAGCCACTAGTCAGATTTATTGCTGTTAAAACTGATGATAAATCGACGACACACAGCTTTACATCAGGACTGGAACATCATCATCATCCCCATCTCCATCTTCACTCACTGTTCTCTCTGCCTGCCTGGAAGAAATAAGGGCATGGATGAATCAGAATTTTCTTCAATTAAACTGCTCCAAGACTGAGGCCATATTGATTGGCACCCCTCACCAGATACAAACATCAACTTTAACAACAATCTCCTTCTCTGGTCAAGACATCCCCCTCTCCACCTCTGTTACAAATCTTGGAATAAAAATGGACTCTCATCTTACATTTGAAAATCACATTAAGCATCTGTTTAAAACCTGCTTCTTCCATCTTCGAAACATCTCCAGACTTCGCCCATCTCTGACTTTTCCTGATGCTGAGAAACTCGTCCATGCCTTTGTCTCCTCCAGGCTCGACTACTGCAACTCCCTGTTTATTGGTATCCCTGGCAAAAACCTTCAGAAACTTCAATACATTCAAAACAGTGCAGCAAGGATTCTGTTGAGAGTTCGTAAATTTGAACATATTACACCCATTCTCCATAACCTCCATTGGCTTCCTGTCACCTACAGAATTCAGTACAAAACTGCTCTCATTACCCATCAATGCTTGCACGGCACTTCACCTGACTATCTAAAGGACATTCTTGCACCATATTCATCCACCCGGTCTCTACGATCACAGAACAGTAATTTCCTTCATATTCCTCGGACCAAATTGAGGACCATGGGAGACCGAGCATTCTGTGTGGCTGCCCCCCGCCTGTGGAACTCCCTCCCTGATGACCTGAGAGCTCCACAGTCACTGGTTGACTTTAAAAGCAGCATAAAGACCTTTCTTTTTAAGCAAGCCTATTCTGCCTCCACATGATTTTATCTTTGATCTTAGCTGATATCATTATTGATTTTACTTGATTTTATCACTTGTTTTATTTTATTTATTTTTTAAGCAAGCCTAATCTGCATCCACATGATTTTATCTTTGATCTTAGTCGATATTATTATTGATTTTATTTGATTTTATCACTTGTTTTATTTTGATCTTTGCTTTGTTACACTTTGTAGCACTTTTGAGATTTTTATCAATGAAAAGTGCATTATAAATGGAATTCATTATTATTATTATTATTATAAATCAAAAGTGGCACAAAGAGACAACCACATCTTGTTGAGAATGTTTCAAGGCAAACACACGGTGTGACTGATCATCTGGTATTTAACACCAGTAAAGTGTCTCGGGTTTTGTTCACAAGTGAGGAAAGAATGGAGCGTGAGATTGACAGACGGATTGGTGCAGCGTCTGCAGTGTTGTGGACTCTGCGCCGGTCCATTGTGGTGAAGAGGGAACTGGTCAGACAAAGCTCTCTGTTTACTGATCAGTCTACATTTCTACCCTCACCTCTGGTCATGAACTCTGGGTAGAGACTGAAAGAATGAGATTGTGGATACAGGAGGTTAAAATGAGTTTCCTCTGCAGAGTAGCTGGACTCTCCCTTAGAGACAAGGTGAGAAGTTCAGTTCTCAGGAGAGACTCAGAGCAGAACTGCTGCTCCTCCACATAGAGAGGAGCCAGGTGAGGTGCTTCAGGTATGTCTAACTGGGAGGAGACCCCAGGGAAGAGCCAGGACACGCTGGAGAGACTTTGTCTGTCAGTTGGTCTGGAAACGTCTTGGTGTCCTCCCAGAAGAGCTGGATTAGGATTTTTAGCTGCATTCCAAGTTTTTGACTAAATGACACTTTCTCCAGTGCTGAGCAGCAAGTTTTACACTATCTTCTTCATTTTCATTGTTAAAATATTATTATTATTATTATTATTCTAAACTGAATAATTTACTCCCTGTCAGCAAGTTAATTATGTCTGTTTTGAACGGTAATGTTAAAGTTTAACAAGAAAACTAAAAATGTATCCTTGAATATTCTACATTCTGCAGGTGGAAAACTTGAACTTAACTTGATGCCCTACTATCTGATTACCTGCAGTAAAGGGCAAGCGTTATATTTATGAATGAACAAGCACTGAAGCAAACTGCTTATTAACGGTTGGTTATGATTCTGTTCCCCTGACAGTTTCTCCATTTGCTTCACCTCCCACAGCTTTGGAAGGACATCAAGTGTTGATGATCCAGTGGGAACAGTGCGCTGTGACCTTTCATAGCAGCACAGCGTTCGTCTGTGATAGATGAAAATGATCACGCACAAATGAGGACTTTTGGTAAAGCTCTGAAGCTCAAGACAGTTCCCAGTAGAGGCATTTTGATATTTATCGCCTGCTGCCATTAAAAATAGACGCCAAAGCTGATCGGCCGTAGCAAACATGGCTCAAACCAACAGATATGAATCTAAAAGCTGGTTTGGTAGTAGCTAACATTCCTACAAGTCATCATGCTGCTAACAGATCATGTGAGGTCTTGATTTAATACTTTGACGTGCAACGAGGTGGACACCAAGTATTCCTTTAACCACTGACAGTTTGATTTTAGCTGTTTTAACACAATGTAGTTTAAGTTTTATAGATTTTGAAGATTTTACCACAGAATGATGTACACTAACATTTAAAGTTTCTAAAATATATGATTTGAAGCACATTCAGTAATTTTTACACTTCTTTTGAACCTTATGTACTTGAAAACGTCAACTTTTTTGTCTGTTTCCAATACGCGTACTAACTTTTATTGTTTCAGACTTGTCTCTTAAAAACAGTAAACATTATCCATGATTATCCATGCTGCAGATCTCATGCTGCTGTATTCATTCATACCCATATGCTCATCACAGACTCATGTTCGGGCTGCTGTTGTTAGGCCATATTGTTGTACATTATTAGTGTTTAGCGTATCTTAGATCTTTTACAGTTGGGCGTTCGTTTGGTGTACATCTTAGTGTATGTCTTAGATCCTTATATAATGTTTCTTTTTATACTTTATATTTTTTGCTATTTTTGGGTGTAACTGTGACCCAGAGTACATAATTTTGTTCCACCTCATGTGCCACATGGGATGTTAATGACAAATAAACTTGATTTGAAACATAGTCTTTTTTTAAAACTTGTCATACTGCTCATATCTGAAACACCTCAGACATAAATGGTAAATGGAGCTTACTTATATAGCACTTTCCAGCCCCCTATGAGGGGCCCCAAAGCACTTCACAGTACCAACCATCCACCCATTTATTCACACATTCATACACCGGTAGCGGTAGACTGTCATGCAAGGTGCTGCCTGTCCTACCGGGAGCAACTCTGGATTAAGTGTCTTGCCCAGGGACACAACGAGGTATGCAATGACCGGGGATCGAACCCGGGACCTTGTGGTCCTGAGCCGGCTGCCTTGCCTCTACACCATCTCGGCCATAAAAATGTCAACATATGTATGTAATGACTTCTGTCACTTATTCAAAAAAAATCTTCAGTACAAAAACAGCTGGGGCCTCATGTATCAAAGACTTGCGTGGATTTCTTACTGAAAAGTGACGTACGGTCAAATCCAGAAAAGTGTCTACGCACAAAAGAATCCAGATTTATCAAGCTGTGCGTACACCGGTATCCACGCACATTCCTTTTGTACATCACAATGAACGTGGAACTGAGCGCACGTCAGACACCTCCCCTGACACGCCTACATTTACATATGTTAAACAGATGCAAATTACTTCCTGCATGTGTGAAGGACATGTTTGTTTGATCCCTGCGCGATCAGAAATCATTTCTAGATTCAGGAAAACAATGGATTTAATATAATATGAGTGAGGACAAACATCCTAAGTAAGAATAGTAATAAACTGTGTTCATCACGCAAAGAACGAGTGATTGTGTGCCGGTATTCGTGTGCGCGCACGCTGCTGTCAGGTGCGCCACCGGCTCATTCATTCATTCTGAGTGAAAATATTAACTTTGCGCACGAGTTAATTACCATAATTACTGTAAACACAGAGGAACTTACTTGGATGTTTGCTAGAACATAGATCTTCGTTTATTTAATAGATGATATGAAGAAACGAGTCTCTGCGTCTCAGTGGAGACTTTTCATGACATGACGTGATGTTGGAGTCTCCAAAGCGCGCGCTGCAGCCTTGTGCGCAATCTGTTTGTCTGTGAAGCTTTTACTCCCATACAAGTTATAAATGGTGTACTTTCACGTGTCATTTTGGAGACATCTACAATAAACACAGATAATGACACACCTCCACTGCCGTGTAACACCGGCGAGGGTGCACGCGCGCTCAAAGCGCGACCATAACTCAGCCTTTGGGATCATATGGATGAGACCATTCCATTGGACATGAATCGGCTTTGTGTGGACTGGACTGGCACAGCCCTGATCGACCTGCCAGCTCCCTCTAAGCTCCTGTGGAACCCCAGTTTCTGCACGTGCACGCGTGATGCGCGGCCCCTGTGTTGCGCCAGTGCGCAGCAGTGCCAAACTGAAAAATGATTATTTCTGAAAACGGCTGATAAGCCATATCCTAGATCAGAGAATTATATCTGTTTATAAATAAATGCTCTGCGTGTTACACTATCTATATCCTCCAGTAAGGCTGAATGTATCCGTTCCTGTTACATTTATTTTTTGCACAACTTTGCGCGTCCATGTGGATGTACTTGTTAATCGTGTGTTTGGTGGGAATATTAATCATTTTCACATCATGAACAGTTAATAGTAATAATAATAATAATAATAATTAGGAATGTGCGGACCAGCTCTGTGAGGTGCTGGCTGACATCTTCACCACCTCACTTGCACTGGAGTCAGTTCCCACCTGCCTGAAGACCGCCACCATCATCCCAGTTCCAAAGAGCTCCACAGTGACTGGTCTGAATGACTATAGACCGGTGGCCCTCACCCCGATAGTCGCTAAATGTTTTGAGAAACTGGTCATGTCCCACATCAAGACAACCGTCAACATCAACGAGGATCCTCATCAGTATGCATACCGCGAGAACCGATCAACAGAGGACGCCATCTCCTCTGTGGTCCACACTGCTCTCACCCACCTGGATCAGAAGGACTCATACGTGCGCATGCTCTTTGTGGACTTCACATCTGCCTTCAACACCATGATCCCCCAAACTCTGATAGACAAACTATCCACACTTGGACTAAGCCCCTCCATTTGTAACTGGGTACTAGACTTCTTAACAAACAGACCACAGTCCGTGAAGATCCACAACTTCTCCTCCTCCACCATAACCCTCAGCACTGGCTCTCCCCAAGGATGTGTGCTGAGCCCTCTTCTGTTCACTCTGCTCACATATGATTGTACAGCCACACATCCAGGCTGTCATATTGTTAAGTTTGCAGATGATACAGCGGTGGTGGGATGCATCACAAACAATGATGAGTCCAGCTACAGACAGGAGGTGGAACACCTGGAGAGCTGGTGCAAAGAGAATAATCTTCACATGAATGTGAAGAAGACAAAGGAGATGATTGTGGACTTCAGAAGGAACAAACACACCCATGCCCCACTGAACATAGGTGGATCTGCGGTGGAAGTGGTCTCCAGCTACAAATACTTGGGTGTACACTTGAATGATAACCTCAGCTGGAGCAACAACACCACCAGCCTGATCAAGAAAGGTCATCAGAGACTCTACTTCCTCAGACGGCTGAGACGAGCTGGTCTGAGCAGCCCAGTCCTCACCTCCTTCTACAGGTGTGCAGTGGAGAGCATCCTGTGCTCCAGCATCAATGTGTGGCATGGAGGCTGCACAGTTGAAGAGAGGAAAGCTCTACAGAGAGTGGTGAAGGCTGCACAGAAGTCTGTTGGAGTCAGTCTCCCCACCATCACAGACATTTACACCTCCAGATGCAGGAAAAGAGCCACCTGCATCATGAAAGACCTCACTCACCCAGCACACTCACTCTTTGCCCCACTCCCCTCAGGACGGAGGTTGAGGAGCATCAAATGTAGAACCACTAGACTGAGGAACAGCTTCTACCCTGAGGCTGTTAGACTCATGAATAAATAAATAATGAGAATAAACACTGCAAAATATCACATCATGCTGATGCTGATCTGTTTTCTTGTTGCTGTGTTCATCTGTGACCATCTGCTCATACAGACTCATGTTCGTGCTGCTGTTTATAATGATGTTTTTCCACTACATTAGGGCTTAGTGTATTACTAGTTGATGTTTCTCTTAGTTAATTCTAGATGTTATTACTGTTTTTCTCTTGCATTTGTTGTTGGATGTAACTGGGACCCCGTGTACATAATCTCGTTTTCATCACATGTACCACATGCGGTGCAAATGACAATAAAGACTCTCTGACTCTGACTCTGATATATATATATAT
>JBBPBX010100898.1:0-12283 GCA_038048925.1 Garcialebias charrua
GCAACCAGAGGCATATTCCACTGAATCTGATGATGATGCAGGAGAAAGCCCTCAAAATTTACGAGGATATCAAAGCAGAGATGGGGGAGGGCGTGGAGGTGCCCGACTTCCATGCGTCACGGGGGTGGTTTAATCGGTTCCGACAAAGGGCTAATTTGCACAGCATAAAAATCCAAGGTAAGTGAAACATTTCAGCTGTGCTTTAATGTTTAACACGTGTAACATGTGGTTAATCTTGTCCTGTGTGTGTTTTTTTTCACCAGGAGAGGCAGCAGGTGGTGATGCGGCGGCAGCAGCCGCATTCCCAGAAAAACTGGCAGCCATTATAAGGGAGGGGGGATACACACCGCAGCAGGTGTTCAATGTTGATGAGACTGGTCTATTTTGGAAGAGGTTGCCCGACCGCACCTACATCAGCAGGGATGAAAGAACAGCAGCGGGCCACAAAGTGGGGAAAGACAGGATCACGTTGCTTTTCGGAGCGAATGCTGCTGGTGACTGCAAGTTAAAGCCGCTGTTGGTAAACCATTATGAGAACCCCAGGGCCTTACAACGTATGAATAAGAACCAACTGCCGGTGTATTGGGCATTCAACCGTAAGGCCTGGGTTACCCAAGAGGTGTTCTCACAATGGTTTACCAAACATTTCATCAAGGATGTACAGTGCTACTGCAAACGACAGCGCATTCGCTTTAACATCCTGTTGTTGTTGGACAATGCACCGGGTCACCCCGCAAATCTGACTGACCTCAACCAAAATGTGAGGGTGGTGTACCTGCCACCCAATACCACCAGTCTCATCCAGCCAATGGACCAGGGGGTGATATCGACCTTCAAGGCCTACTACCTTCAGAGGGTCATCCGCAGTGCTTTGTTGGAAACAGACGACTCTCCAGAGTTCACGTTAAAGGACTTCTGGAAGAAGTACAACCTGCGCCATGCTCTCACTCACATTGATGAGTCCTGGCATCAGGTGAGGGAGAGCACACTTAACGGTGTGTGGAAAAAGCTCTGTCCACAGTTTTTTGATCCCTCACTTGAGCCCGTGGACTCAATCAGCAGTGTGATTGAGAGTGTGGTGGAGATGAGTAGGAGGCTGGAATTGGAGATTGACACTGAAGATGTTCGGGAGTTGCTGGCTGAAGAAGGCGAGGAGCTTACGACTGCGGACCTGCAGCAGCTGGATAGGCCGTCGGTAGAGGAGGTGGGGCAGCAAGAAGAAAGGCCAACCGCTCCGGCCAAGGTCTTCACGAGGCAGGTCTTGGCCAAGATCTTTAAGGAGCAGCAGCACGTCTTGGACCAGTTGGAGGCACTGGACGAGGATGGGGAGAGGTTCGCCAGGGCCTCCCGAGCTGTCCGTGACGGTCTGGCTTGTTACCGGCAGATCCTAGAGGAAAAAAAACAGGAGGCCGCGCAGAGCAGCATGCTGCAGTTCATTACGAGGGGCACTGCAGCCACGGCCACTGCAGCCACGGCACTGCAGCCACGGCCACTGCAGCCACGGCCACTGCAGCCACGGCCACTGCAGCCACGGCCACTGCAGCCACGGACTGCAGCCACGGCCACTGCAGCCACGCACTGCAGCCACGGCCACTGCAGCCACGGCCACTGCAGCCACGGCCACTGCAGCCACGGCCACTGCAGCCACGGCCACTGCAGCGACTCTAGGATCTGCTGGAGCAGCAGAAGCAGCAGAGGAAATGCCATCCACCTCTGCTGCTGCACAGCCATCCACCTCTGCTGCTGCAAGCCAGCCGTCATTGGACATCTCCATCTCCAGCTCCAGATCCAGCTCCAGATCCAGCTCACCCTCTCCCCAGTAAACATCCCTCCGTCCTTCCCCTGCACCTGTCCCCAAAGGTAAAGAAATGTTGCATTTATATTTTGATTTTCTGTTTTATTTTATGTTACTTCATCTGTTAACCCACCTGTCTCTGTTCATGTCCACAGACGTCTGCTGCTCCTGCTCCTCCTCCTCCTCTCCACTCCAGTCATTCAGCCAGCCAGCCTCTGCACCCCTCCACAAAGGTAATGAAAACTTGCTTTTACTTTTTGATTTTGTGTTTTGTTTTTATGTTACTTAATCTGTTAACCCACCTGTCTGTGTTCATGTCCACAGACGTCTCCTCCTCTCCAGCCAGCCTCTGCAACACCTACCTTCACTGACCTCCTGCTCATCTCCCACTAACCTGCACAGCTTCATCATCCAGGTACCGTACAGTACATAATGAAATGTGAATTTAATTTTGCTTTTCTGTTTAGTTTCATGCTACATTTCATCATCCACCTGTGTCTTGTCATGTCCACAGCATCCCTCCAAAGCATTGTGGAAAGGCCGCCCCCTGGTCCAAACATCAGCACACAAACATCACAGTAAGGACAAGTTGTTTTTGGATGTGTTTAATTTATCTGTAAGCACAACACCTTGCTGTACAGTACATAATGTTAACTTACAAATTTCTGTTTTCCAACAGTGACACCTGCTGCGTTCCCTCCTCTCCTGGGTGTACTGGCATCACACTGACTGAGGGATTAACCCTCCTGGGTGTACTGGCATCACACTGACTGAGGGATTAACCCTCCTGGGTGTACTGGCATCACACTGACTGAGGGATTAACCCTCCTGGGTGTACTGGCATCACACTGACTGAGGGATTAACCCTCCTGGGTGTACTGGCATCACACTGACTGAGGGATTAACCCTCCTGGGTGTACTGGCATCATTCATTCATTCATTCAACCTTTATTTATACAGGCTAGCCTCGTTGAGTCACGGGGACTCATTTACAAGAGGGACCTGTCTCACTCACACCAAACAACCATCCACTCTCACACTCACACCTAGGGTCAATTTAGAGTCACCAATCAGCCTAACAAGCATGTTTTTTGGTCTGTGGGAGGAAACCGGAGTACCCGGAGGAAACCCACGCATGCACGGGGAGAACATGCAAACTCCACCCAGAAAGGCCCCGGACCGGGATTTGAACCGGCAACCTTCTCGCTGAGAGGCAGCAGCTCTACCAGTTGTGCCACCGTGCTGCATCACACTGACTGAGGGATTAACCCTCCTGGGTGTACTGGCATCACACTGACTGAGGGATTAACCCTCCTGGGTGTACTGGCATCACACTGACTGAGGGATTAACCCTCCTGGGTGCAATGAAATCACACTGACTGAGGGGATGCTCCATGCCTCCTCCATGCCTCCTCCATGCCTCCTCCATGCCTCCTCCATGCCTCCTCCACCTGGACGCCTGTCTGACCACAGTCTGAACACCCGTGCGCTGCCTCCTCTCCTCCACATGAACGTGAGGCCTTTTCACTGTGTGTGTGGGGGGTGTCATCTCTCTGTGTGTAATGTTCACTTCAACATGTGTGTTGTTTGTGTTCACAGACAGACCAGCTCTCCTGCCTCCAGTGGCATCGCTGACCCATGTCAGACACCTGGACTCCTGTCTGACCACAGTCTGAACACCCGTGCGCTGCCTCCTCTCCTCCACATGAACGTGAGGCCTTTTCACAACTTGTGCGTGTGTGTGTGTGGGGGGTGTCATCTCTCTGTGTGTAATGTTCACTTCAACATGTGTGTTGTTTGTGTTCACAGACAGACCAGCTCTCCTGCCTCCAGTGGCATCGCTGACCCATGTCAGACACCTGGACTCCTGTCTGACCAGTCAGAACACCCGTGCGCTGCCTCCTCTCCTCCACATGAACGTGAGGCCTTTTCACAACTTGTGCATGTGTGTGTGTGGGGGGTGTCATCTCTCTGTGTGTAATGTTCACTTCAACATGTGTGTTGTTTGTGTTCACAGACAGACCAGCTCTCCTGCCTCCAGTGGCATCGCTGACCCATGTCAGACACCTGGACTCCTGTCTGACCACAGTCTGAACACCCGTGCGCTGCCTCCTCTCCTCCACATGAACGTGAGGCCTTTTCACAACTTGTGCATGTGTGTGTGTGTGGGGGGTGTCATCTCTCTGTGTGTAATGTTCACTTCAACATGTGTGTTGTTTGTGTTCACAGACAGACCAGCTCTCCTGCCTCCAGTGGCATCGCTGACCCATGTCAGACACCTGGACTCCTGTCTACCTTCTGCATCCTCGCATCAGGACCAAACACTTGAACTGAACTCACATCCCTCTGAATGATGCTGCTTGTTCCTGCATCATCCTGCATCCTCCAGCATCCTCCATCACATCAGGACCAAACACTTGAACTGAACTCACATCTTACCTCTGAATGATGCTGCTTGTTCCTGCATCATCCTGCATCCTCCAGCATCCTCCATCACATCAGGACCAAACACTTGAACTGAACTCACATCTTACCTCTGAATGATGCTGCTTGTTCCTGCATCATCCTGCATCCTCCAGCATCCTCCATCACATCAGGACCAAACACTTGAACTGAACTCACATCTTACGTCGGCTTCTCTGAACTCACATGTTCACATTGATGGTTGCACTGCTGCATAAGCAGTCCCATCTGATCCAGGTTTGAACAGCAACTTTTGACAACCAAAGAGACTACCTTCACTTCAATCAAAGTAAGGGAACTTTCTTTTTTTATGCTGTTTCTGTGCTGGCTGGTTCTACCTTTCTAAAGTTCATGGAGTGGACACTACAGTATGGCACTGTTGTTTTTTGAAACATGATGCTTGCTACAGTACATCTTTCTGGAAGATGTCACTTGTTTCTGATGTTTGTTTGCAACATGATGCTGATGGATGTCATGTGTTCATGATGGGTGTGACTTGATTCTGATGGATTTGGCTTGTTCATGGTGGGTGTGAGTTGTTCCAGATGCATTTCACTGGTTTCTGATGGATGTGACACATGGTGTCACATGATGTCATATGGGTGTGACTTGGTTACAGTATTCAATGAAAGTACTGTATGTACAGTACAGTAGTGCTGGGCAGAAAAGCACGTTTGTACAGTAAAAACTGTACAGGTATGTGTTTATAGATTAATGTGTGGTGTAATGTGCTAGCTAACTGGTTGTAAATAAAGTGTTGTGCATGTTTAAGGATCAGTATGTACGCTTCTTCAGTGTCATGTTGATAAACGGGTGCTTGGCGTCTCGTTAGCGCCCTTTTTCCGTTTTACGAGCGAGGTTCCGGTTTAACGAGAGCCACGTGGGTTTGTTCCAATTTTGCGAGCGATGTTCCGGCTTTACGAGAGCCACGTGGTTTGTTCCAATTTGCGAGCGATGTTCCGGTTTTACGAGAGCCACGTGTTTTGTGGCAACTTGCGAGCGATGTTCCGGCTTTACGAGAGCCACGTGTTTTGTTCCGATTTGCGAGCGAGGTTCCGGTTTAACGAGAGCCGCGTGCGGCCGTTCCAAGTTACGAATTTTCGCTTTACGAGCGCCTCGTTGTAACGGAACTCGCTCGTAAATCGGGGACTACCTGTACTTTTGAACTGTTCCAGAGATTACCTTTACTGACCTCTGAGTAAAGCAAGACATTTACCACAAAATGATTCCATTAGTTGTAATCTGAGAATATAGTCACCAAAAGAGACTATTTCTATCTTTGATTTTATTCTGATGTGATCAAAAGAATAACTTTTGTCATTTTCATGATATATGTTATATGCTGTTATTCTTTTAATATGGAGTATTACTGTGTTCACTGCTGTGTTAAAGTTGAAGTCTCGGGTCACAGAGACCCGGCCGCTTTGTTTAGAAAGGCAGAAGACAGTTAATCTGTTGTTTTATGAGAACGACTCCAGCTTCTCTGTCTTTTTCCTAAACAATCTCCCTCTGCTCTGGCTGTAACCTTGGGTCGTGATAACGGCAAGTGAACTGCTCGACTGGTCCGTGGACCAATGAAAAAGACACAAGTCCCATCTCTCATCTCATGATCTTTTTAAGTTCTACGTTTTGCTGAAACGCTTCAGAGTTTCTGGGAACTTCAAGACATGAAGACGTCCCAAAGAGCTGAATGAATGCCTGTCACCCGCCAAGGACAGTCATTCAGCTAAGGATTGTATAACATGCTGTTATGAATCCACTTCGAACGAGCGTAAGCTCAAAACTTTGTTTATTCCTTCCTGGAATAAGCTTATCTTGAAGTCAGAGGCCAGGAGCTGACATATTTTCTGATGACCAAGCGGAACCCAGGAGACGTTGGAAACGTAAACGAATGACCAGTTCGGACGAACTGGGCCTGAAGGACTGTGCATCTTACAGGCTGGTGTCATCTCTTTATCAGACTCGTCGTCGAAAGGTAAAGAGCTGTTTACAAACGTACCTGGATTTTAGCAGAAATCTGATGAGAAGTGTCACTTTGGTAACATGCTCAAGACAATTTCCTTTAACCCATCTCTCCATCTTTCCTCCTATCCTTTTCCCTCAATTCTAAGCTGGAAACTATTTTAAGCTAAAGAGCCCACAGACTAAATATGTTTAACATCCAGTATTGAAGTCTGTTGTGTTAAATTTAAGTGTGCTGACGTATTAAATTGAAAGAAAGTGAAATCATGTCAATCAAGTGTAATGGTGTTAATTTAGTGATTTATTTTAAATAAATGGTAGTGTCTTTGGCATACCAACTAAGTTAACGTGTCCATTGTCACTCTATGGCTTTATTTATTTATCCATCATAAAGATCACAGAAATATTGGGTAAACTGAAAAAGAAAAGAATCCGTGAAATTACTATTCAATCTGAATAAGTAAATTAATTAAGGTAAAGAGGTCAGTATTAATATTGACCTCCTCATAATCCTTTCATCTGGTGGCCCGTAAGTTTATTCCTTCATCTGGTGGCCGTACGAGTTTTCTGAAAGTTTATTGATAAATCTGTGATCTCTCATGAACTGTAACGTCATGTTTGCATAAAAGGATCCAAGTTTTAGACTCTGAGGATAATAATTTTGGCTGGAAGTGTTCTAGACAGGCAGATTCTGCATGTTTTTATCATTTGAGGCTGGGGGATTGTTATTCGTTCAACTCTTTTACACGCTGTTGGAAGCTTTTAGGTGAGGTTTTTGTCAGCCCGTGGTCTGTGGGGGTTCTGGTTCAGGTCCAGTTCACACAGACTCCTGTACAAAGCTTTGTTTGACCGCCGTGTCAAAAGCCTGAAAGCTATAATTAACATCAAAAAGATTGCTGTGCTGGTATTTTACATGTTAGAGCAGGTCAAAGAAGCATATAACTGTTAGAACGGTGTCGGATAGTGGTTTTGAAACCCGAGTTCTGCTCCTTTAAAGTGGACGGAACCGACCTGAACGCGGCTCCGAGGGAGTCCGTGTCTTGTTACAGTTGACGTGCTGGTTACTGAGCGTAGCTTAGTTGTGCCTGTTTTAAATGTGATTGCCATGGTTCAGAATTTTGGGAAGTTAATTTGAAGCGTTTGAGTTGATTACGAGTCTATAAAGTTGTGTTTTGTTGTGCTAAGCTAACGTTAAAGAGCTACGTGTCCCACACGTTTTGTTTATGAGCTGTGATTGGATGAAGAGGGCTGTGAGCTGTCAATCACTCTCGTTGCGAACGCTGATTCGCTGAATTGGGAACGCACGCTGTTGCGAACAACCCACTTTGTCGTAATTTCCGGCACTGCATTGGTCGGAGGTAATAAAACTACATTCACCATGAATGCTTGGGAATGAACTACAAGCGCTGTGATTGATTGGTTGACGTCACGTATCTGAGTAGCGAGCTCCGCCTCGCTGGAAGCTGGTGATGCGCCACGCACGCTACTGCGTCGACCCGCCCATTTTGTCGTCATTTCCAGGTGCAATTTGGGTGACAAGCAGTTCACTCTCACAGAACAAACAGAGGTTTCACTGAAAGTTTAAAAACTCATTTGAAGCCATCTAAACTGTCTAACAACATAAATCTGTCTCTGACAAGAACGCAGTTCGAGCGTTTATCACGTACAGGCTCCAACTCTTTCCAATGTTGATATTTTTACAGAGTTGTTAGATGCTACTCGCAAGCTAACGGCTAAGCTGCAAGAAGTCAACCAAGCCGTCTCTAGCGGCCGGAAGTAGAAAGAAAAGGTCACCTCGTGATAAGTTTAAGACTTGAATCTGCCCCCTGTTGGTTAAAAGACGTTAACAGATGAGTTTTCTCATAGAACATCGTGAGAAGTCAGCATTTTTATGGTGAATTACCAGCTTGTAAAATTGTTCTGTACACAAAAAAAACCTCCTGTTTATTTTAAATATAAAATTTTAGAATAACAGAGGTACAGACAAACAATTTATGCTCATTTTAAATACTGAAGAGATTTAAAATAACACTCAAAAAAGCATTTTTTATTTGATTTTCAAAAAAAAAAAAAAATGATGGAGAACAGAGCATTTCCACATTAAGCTCTTCACATCTCTGAATTTTAAACAGAATTGTTGTACATCTGTACACTTTTAGTTAAAAATTGCATTTTTAACGTTTTTCTGTGTAAAATTAATGACTCCAGTTTATTTTAAATGAAAAGTTTAAAATAACAAACGAAAGTACATTTTTCACTCCAAAGAAGCAAAGAAAGCAGACCAGATTTGAACATGTCACAAGACAACAAATTGATAAAAATCACTGATTTTTATTTGAAGGAACATCATTACTGTACTGTTATGCTGAGCGCACGAACACTCGTTTATTTTAAATAAAAAATTGTTTAAAATAACGAACAGAACGTCCTTTTTCACTCCTGATAACTGTCAAATGCAGTACAAAATCAGTTTCACTGAGACTGCAAGACATCTTTTTAAAGGCATGCTCAAGCAGCATCCTGTCACATTTTAGTGAAGTCATTGCATTTAAGTCAGCCCTCTTTTATAAGCGTTTGAGTAAGAAAAAACGGAAATCAGGCTGCTTGGGTTAGTTAGTAACTGTTGTTTGAACGTAAGTTCTATTTTAAAGTTAACACTGCAAGAGTGCATTTAACTTTTACAAAGTTCATTGAGGGTAAAAACCTGAAAAAAGGTACCTACTGTATGAATACTTATTACACAGTGAAACGCGTAAACCTCAGCTGATTAGTTTATTTGACTCATCCATCCATCCATCCATTTTCTTCCGCTTATCCGGGGTCGGGTCGCGGGGGTAGCAGCCTAAGTAGGGAGGCCCAGACTTCCCTCTCCCCAGCCACTTGGAGCAGCTCCTCTGGGGGAATCCCAAGGCGTTCCCAGGCCAGCCGAGAAACATAGTCCCTCCAGCGTATCCTGGGTCTTCCTCTGGGTCTCCTCCCGGTGGGACATGCCCGGAACACCTCACCAGGGAGGCGTCCAGGAGGCATCCTAACCAGATGCCCGAGCCACCTCAACTGGCTCCTCTCGATGTGGAGAAGCAGCGGCTCTACTCCGAGTCCCTCCCGGATGACCGAGCTTCTCACCCTATCTCTAAGGGAGAGTCCAGCCACCCTGCGGAGAAAACTCATTTCAGCCGCTTGTATCCGAGATCTTGTTCTTTCGGTCATAACCCAAAGCTCATGACCATAGATGAGGGTGGGAACGTAGATCGATCGGTAAATTGAGAGCTTTGCCTTTTGACTCAGCTCTCTCTTCACCACGACAGACCGGTACAGCGCCCGCTTCACTGCGGACGCTGCACCTATCCGCCTATCGATCTCACGCTCCAGTTTTCCCTCATTCGTGAACAAGATCCCGAGATACTTAAACTCCTCCACTTGGGTAAGGACCTCCTCCCCGACCCGGAGAGGGCACGCTACCCTTTTCCGGCTCAAGACCATGGCCTCGGATTTGGAGGAACTGATCCTCATCCCGGCCGCATCACATTCAGCTGCAAACCGCTCCAGCGAAAGCTGTAGATCACGAGCTGATGAAGCCAATAGGACCACATCATCTGCAAAAAACAGAGAAGCGATTCTAAGGCCACCAAAACGGATCCTCTCAACACCTTGGCTGCGCCTAGAAATTCTGTCCATAAAAGTTATAAACAGAATCGGTGACAAAGGGCAACCTTGGCGGAGTCCAACTCTCACCGGAAACGAGCCTGACTTACTGCCAGCGATGCGGACCAAGCTCTGACACCGGTCGTACAGGGACCTAACAGCCCATATCAAAGGGCCTGGTACCCCATACTCCCGGAGTACCCGCCACAGAACCCCCCGAGGGACGCGGTCGAATGCCTTTTCCAAGTCTACAAAGCACATGTAAACTGGTTGGGCAAACTCCCACGCACCCTCCAGGACCCTGTTGAGGGTGTAGAGCTGGTCTAGTGTTCCACGACCAGGACGAAAACCACACTGCTCCTCCTGAATCCGAGGTTCGACTATCCGACGGACCCTCCTCTCCAGAACCCCTGAATAGACCTTACCAGGGAGGCTTAAGAGTGTGATCCCTCTATAGTTGGAACACACCCTACGGTCCCCCTTTTTGAATAGGGGAACCACCACCCCAGTCTGCCAATCCAAGGGAACTGCCCCCGATGTCCACGCGATATTGCAGAGTCGCGTAAGCCAACACAACCCCACAACATCCAGAGCCCTAAGGAACTCAGGACGAATCTCATCCACCCCCGGAGCCTTGCCACCGCGGAGCTTTTTAACCACCTCGGCGACCTCAGCACCAGAGATTGGAGAGCCCGACCCAAAGTCCCCAGGCTCCGCTTCCTCAGTGGAAGACGTGCCAGTAGGATTGAGGAGGTCTTCGAAGTATTCCGCCCACCGACTCACAACATCCCGAGTTGAGGTCAACAGCACGCCATCCCCACCATAAATGGTGTTGGTCGCGTACCGCTTTCCCCCCCTGAGACGCCGGATGGTGGACCAGAATCGCCTCGAAGCCGTACGGAAGTCATTCTCCATGGCCTCTCCGAACTCCTCCCACGCCCGAGTTTTTGCCTCAGCAACCACCCGAGCCGCATGCCGCTTGGACTGCCGGTACCTATCTGCTGCTTCCGGGGTCCCACAGGCCAAAAAGGCCCAATAGGACTCCTTCTTCAGCTTGACAGCATCCCTCACCGCCGGTGTCCACCACCGGGTTCGAGGGTTGCCACCACGACAGGCACCAACAACCTTGCGGCCACAACTCCGATAAGCTACCTCGACAATAGAGGCGCGAAACATGGCCCACTCGGGCTCAATGTCCCCCGCCTCCCTCGGAACGTGTTCAAAGCTCTCCCGGAGGTGGGAGTTAAAGCTCCGTCTTACGGGAGACTCTGCCAGACGTTCCCAGCAGACCCTCACAATACGTTTGGGTCTGCCAGGTCTGACCGGCATCCTCCCCCACCATCGGAGCCAACTCACCACCAGGTAGTGGTCAGTTGACAGCTCCGCCCCTCTCTTCACCCGAGTGTCCAGGACATGCGGCCGCAGATCAGATGAGACGACAACAAAGTCGATCATTGAACTACGACCTAGGGTGTCCTGGTGCCAAGAGCACATATGGACACCCTTATGCCTGAACATGGTGTTCGTTATGGACAATCCATGACGAGCACAGAAGTCCAACAACAGAACACCACTCGGGTTCAGATCAGGGGGGCCGTTCCTCCCAACCACACCCCTCCAGGTCTCACTGTCATTGCCCACGTGAGCGTTGAAGTCCCCCAGCAGAACAAGGGAGTCCCCAGGAGGCGCACCCTCCAATACCCCCTCCAAGGACTCCAAAAAGGGTGGGTAATCTGCGCTGCCGTTTGGCGCATAGGCACAAACAACAGTCAGAGCCCGTCCCCCCACACGTAGGCGAAGGGAGGCTACCCTCTCGTTCACCGGGGTGAACCCCAACGTACAGGCACCAAGATGGGGGGCAACAAGTATGCCCACTCCTGCTCGGCGCCTCTCACCAGGGGCAACTCCAGAGTGGAAGAGTGTCCAACCCCTCTCAAGGAAACTGGTTCCAGAGCCAGAGCCATGCGTTGAGGTGAGTCCGACTATTTCTAGCCGGAACCTCTCAACCTCACACACTAGCTCAGGCTCCTTCCCCACCAGAGAGGTGACATTCCATGTCCCAATGGCCAGCTTCTGTAGCCGAGTATCAGACCGCCAGGGTCCCCGCCCTCGGCCACCACCCATTCCACAATGCACCCGACCCCTTTGGCCCCTCCCACAGGTGGTGAGCCCATGGGAAGGGGGACCCACGTCTCCTCTTCGGGCTGTGCCCGGCCGAGCTCCATGGGTGAAAGCCCGGCCACCAGGCGCTCGCCAACGTGCCCCTCCTCCGGGCCTGGCTCCAGAGTGGGGCCCCGGTGACCCGCGTCCGGGCGAGGGAACATTGTTTCCATTTATATTACTCATCATAAGGGGTCTTGTGGGCTGCGCTTTGTCTCGTCCCTCACCTAGGACCTGTCTGCCTTGGGTGACCCTACTAGG
>JBBPBX010100899.1:0-12283 GCA_038048925.1 Garcialebias charrua
CACCCAAAACGGTCAGTGTTGGAAACCTTGTTACAGCACCATGTCTTTGGTCGCTGGACAGACCGTCACGCTGATTAGGTAACAGGTGTCCGATCGGGACGTTCAATGTACAACTGTACACTTCCTGTTGTGAGGGGGCGTGGCTTAATTAATGTCATGATTTGACCATTCAGTATTATAGGGGACTGCTTGTGGGTCAATCACTGAAGGTTTGATGTATTAGACAGTTTTCGTGTAGGTGCTATTAGTGTTTCGTTTTTCATGGCGAGATACCTAACTTTGAGGCCAGGCCACGCCCCTTTAGCATATATGAAAACGTGAGATTTTGATCATTTTTTACTCCACCATGTCTGAGTGATGAGTCTGCCAAATTTGATGAGATTTAGGATATGATAAATCCTCCAAAAGGCCATTTCATTTTAGCTCCATTCATTTTCAATGGGGAAAAAATGGCCGAAAAGGCTTAATAATTCAAAAAGCGAAAGTTGCAGCATTACCAAAAGTCATAGCTGGATTGTCCTGAACGAGCTGAACATTTTGATATATGAATTGTTGAAATGGCACGAAAACTGTAGGAGGAGTAGGACGCCAAAAAACGTACGGATGGAAGATAGTAACATCTATAAAGAATAATAATAAATATAAACACAATCTCTATAGTGTGAATGCCTTGTTGGCATTCACACAAATATAAACACAATCTCTATAGTGTGAATGCCTTGTTGGCATTCACACAAATATAAACACAATCTCTATAGTGTGAATGCCTTGTTGGCATTCACACAACTAGAAAATTTGCATTTCCTACGAAAATGCACGTGTGAATGCCTTAGCGCCGCTCCGCCCTTCTCGTGGCGACCGCGGGAAGTCGAGCTAGTCCACCCTGAAACGCTCTCGTGCCTTTCCCGTACCCGTTCGGCACCCAATGCGTGCACCCGATTTGGTCCACATTCCAAAATGGCCGCCTTCCCATTTATCGTACAACGTTGATGCCAGAGGGTTTTCTGTGCGTCTTGGTGAATTGGACAAGTGTACCAAATTTCATGATCCTACGTGAAACTAAGGCCAATGCGGAGGGTAGTTTGAAATTTTCTAGGTGGCGCTCTTGAGCCGTTTCTTTTGAAATTTTGGTCACGCCCCCAAAATATGTAATTGTTCACCAGTCCTGACGAGTCTGCCAATTTTGGTGAGTTTTGGGATATGAAAACCCCCAAAAGGCCAAACGTATTGTGACGGCGTTACGTCTGATTCGCCACATCGCCACGCCCACATGCTCCACCCAAAACAACCAGTCGTGGAAAGCTTGTTACAGCAACATGTCTTCGGTCACTGGACAGACCGTCACGCTGATTAGGTAACAGGTGTCCGATCGGGACGTTCAATGTACAACTGTACACTTCCTGTTGTGAGGGGGCGTGGCTTAATTAATGTCATGATTTGACCATTCAGTATTGTAGGGGACCGGTTGTGGGTCAATCACTGAAGGTTTGATGTATTAGACGGTTTTCGTGTAGGTGCTATTAGTGTTTCGTTTTTCATGGCGAGATGCCTAACTTTGAGGCCAGGCCACGCCCCTTCAGCATATATGAAAACGCGAGGTTTTGATAATTTTTTACTCCCCCATGTCTGAGTGATGAGTCTGCCAAATTTGGTGAGATTTAGGATATGATAAAGCCCCCAAACGGCCATTTCATTTTAGCTCCATTCATTTTCAATGGGAAAAAGATGGCCGAAAAGGCTGAATATCTCAAAAAGCTAAAGTTGCAGCATTACCAAAAGTCATAGCCGGATTGTCCTAAATGAGCTGAACATTTTGATATATGAATTGTTGAAATCGCACCAAAACTGTGCGAGTAGTTACATGCCAAAAAACGTACGGAATAAAGATAGTAACATCTATAAACTATAGATAATAATAATAATAATAAATATAAACACAATCTCTATAGTGTGAATGCCTTGTTGGCATTCACACAAATATACGACAGGTCCGGACCACTCGTAAATTTTGTTCGTATCTGAGAAAAATCGTAGGATACGAAAACATTGTTGAATGCCACAAATGATCCTAAATCACTCGTACGCACAGTTTGAGAACAAATCTGTGCGTACGAACGGTTCGTGCATGAGGGCCATTATATTCAAAGTTCATGTTCAATAATGCAGGTGATGAGCTGGTTTCTGGAGTTTGCCAAAATCATCTAAGCACCATCAAACTGGTTGACCCACTATGTGAAGGTGTTATTTATAAGACTAAGTTTGTTGTGGCTCCTTGGACTTGAGAAGTATTTTGGATGAGGGATGAAACCTTTCAACACGAAGAAACCATCCAGAGGACCTGACTGAACTTTCTTGGGTTTAGAAACATGAATTCCTTGTTTCTGTTTTACTTCAAATTGACAAAAAAATTTTTTTTTCAAGTTTGTTGTTTAAATTTATTAAACTCAAGGAACATCTAAACATTTCTGATTCTTCTTTTTCTTCTTCCGGCTTTTCTCTCTTCAGGAGTCTCCACAGCGAGTCATCCTCTTCCATCTCACTCTGTCCTCATTCCAACTACCTCAATGTCCTCTCTTAAAGGTGCTGTCTGCAGTTCTGTAGAGCAGTCTGTAAGTTGTCTAAAAATACATTTTTTAACATATTTGGTGTAGTGGCAGGGCTTTTGACTTGGGACCCGAAGGACGCGGGTTCGCGTCCCGGCCACTACACACCTTGGGATGTCTATGAGTGCACACCTAATTCTCCAGCTCCCCGGGCGCTTTCTATGTCTGCTCACTGCACCACCTGGTAGGTGGTTGGGTTAAATGCAGAGACGAATTTCGTCTGTGTATGGGAAACATACACAGATGACAGGAAAAGACATTATTATTATTATTATATTTCTTCACTCTGTCACTATCTCCTGACAGGCTGATGTTAGACAAAGTAATCTCTAAAAAAACTATAGTCCCCTTGCTTCTCCAGGTGGTAAATAAGAATTTCAAAAAAGCACATCATCAGTCAGAGTAGTTCCAGCACACTGTTCCCCCACCAAGCCGTAAACAACTTAAGTCGACCAACCAGTTTGCTGGAGCCAAGATGGCTTCTGGAGGCCGTCCTGTCTCTCGAAGACTCCTCCCAGGCAGGCAGCCACAGCCAAAGTGGTTCAAGACAAGAAAGTTCATGCTCAATAATCCAGGTATCAAATCCTGATACCTGGATGAAGCCCTCTGGAGTGAGGGTAAACGTTTCTACTAAAAAGAAACTGTCCAGATGACCTGATTGAGAATTATCGGATGTTGATTCAAAATTTCTCAGTGTCAACAAATCCCTAAAAAGTTGAGACAAGTAGCAATAAGTGGCTGGAAAAAGGAAATTGACCACAACTGGAAGACCAATTAACACTAATTAAGTCAATTGACAACATGATTGGGTATAAAAAGAGCTTCTCAGAGTGTCAGTGTATCTCAGAAGCTAAAATGGTAAGAGGATCACCAATTCCACCATTGTTGCGCAGAAAGATAGTGCAGCAATACCAGAATGGTGTTACCCAGCGTAAAATAGCAAATACTTTTAAGTTATCATCATCAACCGTGCATAACATCATCAAAAGATTCAGAGAATCTGGAACAATCGCTGTGCGTAAGGGTCAAGGCCGTAAAACTCTACTGGATGCTCGTGATCTCCGGGCCCTTAAACGTCACTGCACCTCAAACAGGAATGCCACTGTCAAGGAAATAACAGAATGGGCTCAGGAATACTTCCAGAAAGCATTGTCAGTGAACACAATCCACCGTGCCATCTGCCGTTGCCAGCTGAAACTCTACAGTGCAAAGAGGAAGCCATTTCTAAGCAAGCTCCACAAGCTCAGACGTTTGCACTGGGCCAGGGGTCATTTAAAATGGAGTGTGGCAAAATGGAAGACTGTTCTGTGGTCAGATGAGTCACGATTTGAAGTTCTTTATGGAACACTGGGACGCCATGTCATCCAGACCAGAGAGGACAAGGATAGCCCAAGTTGTTATCAACGCTCCGTTCAGAAGCCTGCATCACTGATGGTATGGGGTTGCATGAGCGCTTGTGGCATGGGCAGCTTGCATGTCTGGAAAGGCACCATTAATGCAGAGAACTATGTTCAGGTTCTAGAACAACATATGCTCCATCTAGACGTCATCTCTTTCAGGGAAGACCCTGCATTTTTCAACAAGATAATGCCAGACCACATTCTGCAGCAATCACAACATCATGGCTACGTAGGAGAAGGATCCGGTACTGAAATGTCCAGCCTGCAGTCCAGATCTTTCACCTATAGAGAACATTTGGTGCATCATAAAGAGGAAGGTGTGACAAAGAAGGCCCAAGACGATTGAACAGTTAGAGGCCTGTATTAGACATGAATGGGAGAGCATTCCTATTTCTAAACTTGAGAAACTGGTCTCCTCTGTCCCCAGACGTCTGTTGAGTGTTGTAAGAAGAAGGGGGGATGCCACACAGTGGTAAAAATGGACTTGTCCCAACTTTTTTGGGATTTGTTGACGCCATGAAATTTTGAAACAACATATTTTCCCTTAAAATGATACATTCTCTCAGTTTAAACTTTTGATCTGTGATTTGTGTTCTATTCTGAATAAAATATTAGATGTTGGCACCTCCACATCATTGCATTCAGTTTTTATTCACAATTTGTTTAGTGTCCCAACTTTTTTGGAATCCGGTTTGTATATTGGTGCTCAACGAGTGTGTATAAATATTACCATACCATACCATTTTATTTTTTAAAGCACTTTAAACAGGAACAAGTCCAAACCAAAGTGCTGGACAAACAAACAAACAACAGGCAACACACACAGTGAAGTACAACACGAAAGACATAAAAACATTACCATGTCTTTTTCATCCTATTCTGTATGTTTTTTGTTGTTTGTTTTGTAAATACTTCATTGTAATTTGTTATTTTTCCAACACGCGCACAATTTTGCTAGTATTGTCATGTATAGGAAAACTGAATATTTTACTCCATTCAGTAACTTTTATTTCTTTTCTATAAACTGTGTGCAATTTCTTCTGTTACTCACATTTAGGCTCCCAAGAATCCAGAATCCTCTGATCGGACCCAACATTTCTATCATCTAACTTGAAGGCAGAGTATTGTACTTGAAGTAACAGTGGAGAGTATCCTGTGCTCCAGCATCAACGTGTGGCATGGAGGCTGCACAGATGCAGAAAGAAAAGCTTTGCAGAAAGTGGTGAAGGCTGCACAGAAGTCTGTTGGAGTCAAGACTCCTCATCATCACAGACATCTACACCTCCAGATGCAGGAAGAGGGCCATCTTTATCATGAAGGACCCCACTCACCCAACACTCACTTTTTGCCCTGCTCTCCTGATGGAGGTTAAGGAACATTAAGCGTAGAACCACTAGATAGACTGAGGAACAGCTTCTACCCTGAGGCTGTTAGACTCATGAATCTCTAACCAGGATAATCACTGAGAAAAACCACATCATGCTTCTGATCCGTTTCCTGTTGCTGTGTTCATTCATGCTCATCTGCTCACACAGACTCATGTTCGTGCTGCTGTTCGACATAATGTTTTTATGCTATTAGTGCTGTGCAGAGGTGTCAAGTAACGAAGTATAAATACTTCGTTACTTTACTTAAGTACAAATTTTAGTTATCTATACTTTAGTAAAGTAATTATTTTTCAGCCTACTTTATACTTCTACTTCTTACATTTTCACGCAATTACTGGTACTTTCTACTCCTTACTTTTTAAAAATAGCCTCGTTACTTTTCTTTCATTTTGCCGTTTTTTTTTTTTTCATTCAGCTAGTCATGTTAAAAAAAAATTGTCCAGAGAAATTGCGCCATCCGGATAGAGTGAAATCGATTGTGGTTGGATGAGAAGTTTAAACTTATAGCATTCCGACACCTTATTGGTTTGTATGCGATCCATCGCACCTGAACATGATGACACATCACGTCACGCGCCAGAGCAGGTCTGTGGTCGCAGCAGAGTAGCTTGAAAATGTCCGTGGCAGAGACTGAAGAGAACTCGAAGGAAATGTCACAATCAAGCACCAGCGAGGAGGTTGGTAGCCAAGAAGACCAGCCGATCCATGTACATCCCTGGCCGTACCTCGAAGATTTTTTTGAAATGGTTGGATACAAAAACAACTCTTTTCGTATGCGCTGCAAGCTTTGCGCACCCAAGTACAATGAGCTAATGGCTTTCAAAAACTCTCCATCTACCGTATTCTCCGGTCTATAATACGCAGTATTTTTGCTCATTTGAATGTCCAGCGTATTAAATACCGAAGAGTATTATTTATGGATTTTTTCCCATATTTTTAGACCCATTTTTGGCTCTGATTCATCGTTTTTCATTTTTGGCAAACATGGTGCAGTACCAGTTTCGGCCGCTATATGGGCGCTGTAGGCAGCAGCCAGCAGAGGACTCAGAGAGCGAAGAGGAAGAGGGGCCACTTCCAGAAGTTTCTACATGCATGTGTCCGAAAAAAGCCTCCTTTGTTCGGACACTGACTCTGTCGCTGCCCGCTCCCTGCTATGGATGTACCGGTTTTTGTTTGCAAGATACCACTCATAAACCACACCGCGGATTTTTAAATCCAGCTGATTTCACATTTGGTTCAGCTCAGGAGCCAGTCTGCTATAGTGAGGTAAGAAATATATTTTTTAAGCGTTTATTAAAGAAAGCTCCGGTTTGACCCGTCTGGCGCCTGCATAAAAATCAGCGAACTTTTTTTTAAATCCAGCTGATTTGAACATTTCGTTAAACTCAGGAGTACGTCTACTATTATCCATAAGTCAGCGAAGAAATATATTTTTAAGCGTTTATTTAGCTAAATTTAAAGAAAGAAAGCGTCCGGTTTGACCCGCCTGGCGCCTGCATAAAAATCATCGAACTTTTTTTTTTAATCCAGCTGATTTGAACATTTCGTTAAACTCAGGAACACGTCTTCTATAAAGTCAGCTTAGTAATATATTTTTTCTCGCAAAGAAATAATTGTTTTTACCGTGTTTCTTTGTGAAGTTATTCGTACTGGCTTGGTCCTGTCGCCGCCATCTTGATCAGGACTTGGTCCTGTCGCCGCCATCTTGATCAGGACAAAGCTGACGCGTCGCGTGGCGATGACGCGTATTAAACATCGAAGCGTATAGTGTACAATTTTTTCGTGTTTATTGTTAATAATTTGACAAAGCGTTTTAAACACCGGAGCGTATTTTCCTCCGGCGAATACGGGTAATCTGAAAAAACATACAGTATTGAGGTAAGCTGAAAGTTTTTTTTTTTTTTTAGGTGATTACTGACTTCTAGTGACCTAGTAACATACTAATGTTGTACAATGTTTTCTATGGGAGGTATAGCCATGGAACTAGCTACATGCTCCGGGTTTGCTTGCTAACATTGTTTCTATTTTTTATTCAGATTTAAAACATGTTTTCTTTCTGTCAGAGTTTTCACTGAACTTAACAAAGTTTTACTTCATAGACTACGTTCACACTGCAGGCAAATGCTCATTTTCAATGGGCATATATGCAGTTAAGACAGGTAGCTTAGTGCACCCCTAGTTTTTCAACATTAACAATATAATATAATCTAGTCTAAAAAAATGATTTTTGTGGGGGAGGTGGGGTTGTATAGTATGTGTGGTGCAGCCTAAGCATTTGTCTTTGTTGTTGCTTTTTCTTACGCTACTTTTACTTTTATACTTTTAAGTAGTTTTGAAACCAGTACTTTTTTACTTTTACTTGAGTAAAAAGCTAGAGTTGATACTTCTACTTCTACAGAAGTAATTTTAAATCCCAGTATCTATACTTCTACTTGAGTAATGAATGTGAATACTTTTGACACCACTGGTGCTGTGTGTATTATTTAGCTGATGTTTTTCTTAGTTCATATCTTAGATGTTATTACTGGTTTTTTTTTTTTTACATTTTATTGTTGGATGTAACTAGGACCCTGTGTACATAATTTTGTTCCACCACGAGATGCAAATGACAAAAAAATCTCTCTGACTACATATACACACACACACACACACACACACACACACACGGTTCGCAATACTGTATTCACATGGACCTTGCATTGACTTCTATTCATTTTTCATTCAATAACCTAACCATGACCGTTACCCTAACCATTACCAGTACATAACTAACCTAATCCTAACCAATCTTCAATTCATGCCTTAATCTTAAACCTAACCCCTAACCCACAAACATCACTGCATCTTATGGGGCCTGTAATTTGGACCCCATAAGAAGCAGTAGGTCTTCAAAAAGTATGTGTTGGACAAATGGGCTTCACACGGTAACAAATGCAAAGAGATCCTTGAAACACTTGGTACATTTGATGGTTCTGTCAAAAATCAGCTTTAAAAGCAACATTGTTCATTATTTCAAATATGGCAACCCAAGAGCAAGTTTATTTAAATGCTGCGGTCAAAGGAAAGAAATAAACCAATTAAAATCTGTTTACCGTCCTTTTGTGTAGGTTTACTTTAAACACAACGCCATTCAAAAGTTTTACTTGTGACTAAAACACACACACACACACACACAATATAGCAATATGTTAAATTAGAAATACCTTTGCTTTCACGATGGTCTTCTCATCTGGATATAAACATCTGTTTCAAAATGCTGATTAAATAAGTCCCAACAAGCCTCTCCTCCCTGCTCTCAGCGAATCAGGTGTCTTCCTAAGAAAAAAGTGAAAGTAACAGATTCCCAGAGACCTTGCAGTTTACAACAATGTACAGTACTGGGTTGGCCTACTTTAAAAATGGACTTTGTTCTTTAACAGTAATAACCATAATAATCAGTTGAACTATATGATTGTGGTGGTAATCTTGCCAATGCCATTATAAAAATTAAAAAAAGGGCAAAAACTAATTTTCTTCTGAAAACTGAAAGAAAAAAAAACTGACCGAGATTAATTTTTATCCTAACATTTAAAGGAGCTGTATGTAACTTTTCTAACAATATATTTTTAACATATTTCTTTACTCTGTCACTACCTCCTGACATACTGATTTTAGACAAGTAATCTCTGAAAAAAACTATAGTCCCCTTGCTTCTCTATCAGCATTTATAAAAACACTAAAAACACAGAGTGACCCGCCGTTAACCAGCCAATAAAAACAGAGTTTGTAACCAGCCAATAAAAACAGAGCTTGAATTTGAATCAGCCAATAAAAACAGAGCTTGAATTTGAATTTCAGCAGAGCAAGGTGGAGCAGAGCCATATATGGCTCTGAGGGGGAGGAACCAGAAACGTGTCTCTGTTCAAAATTTTCCTAAGTTCCAGCGTGTTCCAGAAATTACATACTTTAACTCCCTGGGAGGACCACTTGAAATTTAACCCTTAATGGCATGAATTTTTATTTTAGGAGAGAAAAAAATGTGATGAGGAGGATCTTGAAATGGATGCGTTGAGTGACCTGGGGGGTATAGAGTGCGTATTGGGAGCATGAATGGAATGTGTCGTTGTATGTCTTTGAGTGAGTGAGTGTGAGGATGAGGGTGGGATTGTGCGATTGTGTCTGTATGACTGGGTAATTGTCAGGCTGGGACTTAGACGGCCCCCTCTTGGATACAGCTAGGGGTGCTTGCGTCGCGCCCCTGCCACGCGGCCCCCTAGTGGGGCGTGCCCTTACCTGCCGGTGCGCTTGGGGCACTCAGTGTGTGGGGCTGGGCACTTGGGCGTGTGTCGGCTCGGCCTGGTGACTGCCTGGTGGGACTCAGGTCCTCTGGTCCTTCATTCAACCTTTATTTATACAGGCTAGCCTCGTTGAGCCATGGGGACTCATTGTTGGACCCTGGCCTGGGGGGGCGGGTGTCCTCGGGTCTGGGCCTCTGTGCCCAGGCCTGGGTCTGCCTCGGGGCAGGGGGTTCCAGCGGGGGCCTATGAGTTTGACGCTACTGGCCCCGGGGTGTCTGGGGGCTCCGCACTCGGGGTCCCTCTTGGTGTCTTGGGCTCTGGTCCCCCCTTTGTCTGCCTCGGGTCTTGGGGGTCGGGTCTCTGATGCTTCACAGTCACTATTAAATGTTCTATTAGAGAAGCCTTATACACTTATGCATGCTCTCAACCACACACAGATAGATGCAGGGATGCACATGCAGGTATCATATGTATACAGTATATGTAGATGTGTATGTGAATGTATATGCATGTGTTTGTATGTATGTATACTGTATATGGGTAGGTATAGGTATATATATTTATAGAAATTTACTGCAAAGCCATGAATATTCTAAGTTCCTTATACATATGTATTTTGCTGTTGTGTTTTGTCATGTTCTTTGCAGGTGTACAAACAGTGGTCAGGTGTTTTGCCTTGTGCTCTCTTTGTGTATATTATATTTTGTAGTCTTACTTTCCGTATTTCCTTTCTTTCTATCCTATTATAAATAAATAAAAACTCCATTAGATAATTACTAGAATAAATATTTCATAATAACGGTGTGGAGAGGATGGCTGTAAGGGGAGAAGGGAGGCCATCGGGGGAAAAAATAATGATGGGCGGAGTTGTGCTATGTTTTTGAGATGGAAGAATGCAGTCAGAGTTACCTGTTTGATGTGTGATTCGAATGAACGAGTGGAGTCGAGAAGAATACCAAGATTACAAATGAGTGGGGATGGAGTGAGCGTGATGTCAAAGTTGAGGCAGAAGTTTTGAGTGGACTTGGTAACACTGTTCAGACCAATGAGAAGTATGGTATTTAATTTGAGAAAATTGTGCTCCATCCAGATTTTTATGTCAGTTAAGCAATGGGTGAAAGTGGAGTGGGTGTTGGATTTATGGATGGAGTAGAAATGTAAATATGTGTCATCAGCATAGCAGTGAAAATGGAGGCCATGACGACAGATAATATTACCAAGGGGGAGGATAAAGGATGAAAAGGAGAGGACCAAGCACTGAACCTTGGGGAACACCCTGGGATAGAGGGGTTGTGGAGGAGGAGCAGCAATTGATGTGAATAAACTGTTGCCGGTCTGTGAGGTAGGACTGAAACCAGGACAGAGCTGAGCCAGTGATGTTCAGGTTGGACTTGAGACGGGACAGGAGGATGGAATGACTGACGGTGTCAAAAGCTGCAGTGAGGTCCAGGAGGATGAGGATAATGCAACTTTGAGTGGAGATTTGACATTTTACCTGTGCTGCTGATTTCTTACCCATAATAAGCTGCTATATTCATACCCATCATACCCATGTTCTGTTGTGTGAGCAGACACTAGGAACCAATGTGTTGGTACTGGGGCACCAGGGGACACATTAGGTGATGCACCGTTGGTTGTAGAGTGACGCTCGTGAGTTGTACATGTGTTCGTGTTGAAGAGTTAATAAAGCCTGACTGAGTATCTCCAAGTGCTGCCCGTCTGGATGGTGTCCACACTGAGGAGCAGACATAACATTACATGGTGTCAGAAGTGAAGAAGCCCGTCTCCGCAACGTCGACGTCGGTGAGAAAGCAGCAGTTTTAACACGGCGCGTCCCGTGAGTGAACGAGGAGCTAAGCTAACGCCGAGTGAACGAGTGTGCTAGGCTAACGCCTCGTGGACGACACTGCTAAGCTAACGCCGCGGACACGACGAACAGAGGATGGATTCCCTGTTCTCGATCAACCCACCTGAAAACTTGGATTTCAGTGATTATTCGTCATGGCCCAACTGGATTCGCCGCTTCGAAAGGTTTCGGATAGCAGCCGGATTGGACGGTAAAGACGAAAGCTATCAAGTGAACTCATTAGTTTACACGATGGGCGATAAAGCGGATGACATTTTAGGAACACTGGGATTGAGTCAGGATGAGCTTAAGAAATACAAGTGTGTAAAAGAAGCTTTTGACAGACACTTTATTGGCAAATACAACGTCATATATGAGCGGGCACGTTTTAACAAAAGAAACCAAGACGCTGGTGAATCAGCTGAATCCTTCATAGGCGCAGTCTATAAGTTAGCAGAAAACTGCCAGTATGGACCACTGCAAGATGAGATGATAAGAGACAGGTTGGTGGCGGGCATACAGCACCAGGGCCTGTCGGAGAAACTGCAGATGGACAGTGAACTAACGTTAGAAAAGGCGGTGCAACAAATAAGACGACATGAAGAGATTAAGAAACAACAACCGATCGTGAGAGAGACGACGGGAGCAACACAGCATGCTAATGTGGACTTATTAAATTTCAAGAAAAGAACTTTCAGCGACAACCGAGCACATAAACCACACGAAACAGACAGACAGAGTGAAATCCAAAAAGGATACAAGTACTGTG
>JBBPBX010100900.1:0-12282 GCA_038048925.1 Garcialebias charrua
AAGCTGCTCTTCGCTGCTAGTCATCTGTGTGTTCCATCTGTAAAACACAAACATTCATACAACTTCATCTTTGCATACATTTTGAAAGGTTTGGAGCATGTGTCTGCGCATAATTGATGTTGATTTTATTTTGGTTAGAAATGTTAGTGTTTGTTCAACAGGGAACAGTTTGTTAACAGAAAGGGCATTTTCTGTATGTAATCAGGATAGAACTCAGATGAATAGAATACACAGGACCACAATGGAAACCAGTCTCTGTGGGCTTTGTGTGATGTTTAGCTTTTAAGCAACATTGTATACCCATAGAAATTGTTAATTAGTGTTGTATAAAGTACCTCAAAGTAATACTTTTGTAAAAGTACAAGTACCTTATCATAAAATTACTTTGGTAAAAGTTAAAGCTCCACTGACATGATCTTTTAACTTTTCAAAAAATGGCACAACATATATAAATATTAAGATAGACCTCTGACCGTTTTTGCTAAAATAATGTTCAATGAATGAAATTTCCTCTCAAAATATTTTAAATTTAGCGCCGTTTTTTAGACCGTAAATCCGGATTTTCCGGTCACGTGTCAGCAGAACCGATCTGACGTCACGTCCGATACTGAACTCTGCTCAAACCGTACATTGAATGGACAAAAATATAAACGCATCCGTCGAATTTAGCCAATTAAAACTACATTTTATTTGATTTGGCTTCAGTTCGTGGAGAAAAAGTTATTTTGAGTGATGCACAACGAACGGAAAGGTTTATATTCTCCGTGTTGCTTCTGTAAGAGTTATCACGATAGCTCTGCTGCCATCTGGTGCTCAATGTGAAACCTCCCTTGAAAAAAAAAAGCAACACGGAGAATATAAACCTTTCCGTTCGTTGTGCATCACTCAAAATAACTTTTTCTCCACGAACTGAAGCCAAATCAAATAAAATGTAGTTTTAATTGGCTAAATTCGACGGATGCGTTTATATTTTTGTCCATTCAATGTACGGTTTGAGCAGAGTTCAGTATCGGACGTGACGTCAGATCGGTTCTGCTGACACGTGACCGGAAAATCCGGATTTACGGTCTAAAAAAACGGCGCTAAATTTAAAATATTTTGAGAGGAAATTTCATTCATTGAACATTATTTTAGCAAAAACGGTCAGAGGTCTATCTTAATATTTATATATGTTGTGCCATTTTTTGAAAAGTTAAAAGATCATGTCAGTGGAGCTTTAAAGTCTCCTGTAAGAATATTACTGGAGTAAAAGTCCTAAAGTATCTTATTTATTTTGTACTTAAAGTGCGACTAAACCCAAAATTAACTTTTTTTTAGCTGATAAACTCCCTAGAATGTGTTTAAAATGTTATCTAGCACTATGGCTGTGTTTATTCTCACATAATTGTGCATATCTGTGTAAATTGGCAATATTTGGCAATATTTGGCCTAAAAATGTGTTTACGGTAGTTCTATGGGTTGAACTGGTGGATTACACCTTAATTTTCTTATTTGTGCAAATGCTCATGTGTGACATGTCTGCTCATGTGTGATGTCACACAGGTGGTTCAAGCAGAGCCAATCCCCTGCAGAGGTGAGAAGTGCATACCTTATATGGAAATGCTGCATTTCACTCCTGACAAGCGGTTTTATTTTTCTTTTCATTTTCATTTCTTTAGGCCTTTGGTTTTGGATGGAATGGGTGGAATAGATAAATACATCTACATGTTTATTCTTTGTTGTTGCTTGGTGTATGTTGTCTAGAGGTTTAATTTGTTTTAGGCTGTTGCTGGTGGAGGCGTGAACAAAAGCACAACTCTACCTCCACCCCTCCTTGTCTCTCGACACGCCCATTTTCAGGGAGATTTTGGAAGGAGGAGTTACCGATCCACAGGGGTTTAGGTCCGTGTACATTCAGGCAGTTCGTTTTTTCATTTGAAACAAAAAATGAAAAAAATGAAAAAAAACACTTGTTTTTCCGTTTTTCGTTTATTGAACCAAAACAAAAACATGGATTACAAACCGTTATCCGATTTCCGATTTTGTGCACAAAACGAAAATGGAAAAAACGGATAACGACGGGTCAATTTCGATTTTGTAATTTCTTTTATTGACAGCGGATATGACCCGGAAGTTCTCTCTGCCCCGCAAATGTGACGTGTCGAAGCATTTGTGTGCACATTTAAGAGTATAGAATTCTTTTGAGCATATTTACACAGAACAAACTTTGTATTGTTTAAAAAAACTCAACGTTGCAGGAAAAACTGGTATACTACGGAGCCCCCCAGGGGACGTGGGGAAAAAGAAATTGCGGTTCCTTTAAAAAGAATGTGGACCATCTGAAATAAGCATGTCACGATAGCTCAACTGGTAACGCTTCGGTTCGCCACTCCAAAGGTCACAGGTTCGACTCCCACATGGGACAACATTTTTTTTAAGATTATTTATTAATTCCAGATTAAAAAAACACAAGAAAACTATTTACAAAACAACAATAAAAACGTTCAATTATATAATCATTCCTCTTTCTTATTTTGCTTAATGGTTTTTAACTCATCCCTGAAATTCTGACAGAATCACAAGTTCAGATGGACAGACAGAGCGCAGGCTGCCGCGTCGGCTCGAACAGCTGATTCCACGGAGCTTGAACGTGAAATATACAACGGAAAATTACTTTTACCACTGCAGCACACACTGGACATCCTTATATTTAAGGCTGATTTCAAAATTCAATTAAATTGAGTGTACTGTCTGCTCCATTGTCGTAATGTTGAGCCATTTTAAACAACAATGCTGCAGATAATACATGTTTTTATTGTGTTTATTCTGTGACACAGTTCACACTTGAACTTGTGATTCTGTGTCAGAATTTCAGGGATGAGTTAAAAACCATTAAGCAAAATAAGAAAGAGGAATGATTATATAATTGAACGTTTTTATTGTTTTTTTGTAAATAGTTTTCTTGTGTTTTTTTAATCTGGAATTAATAAATAATCTTAAAAAAAATGTTGTCCCATGTGGGAGTCGAACCTGTGACCTTTGGAGTGGCGAACCCAAGCGTTACCAGTTGAGCTATCGTGACATGCTTATTTCAGATGGTCCACATTCCATTTAAAGGAACCGCAATTTCCTTTTCCCCACGTCCCCTGGGGGGCTCCGTAGTATACCAGTTTTTCCTGCAACGTTAAGAGTTTTTTTAAACAATACAAAGTTTGTTCTGTGTAAATATGCTCAAAAGAGTTCTATACTCTTAAATGTGCACACAAATGCTTCGACACGTCACATTTGCGGGGCAGAGAGAACTTCCGGGTCATATCCGCTGTCAATAAAAGAAATTACAAAATCGAAACTGACCCGTCGTTATCCGTTTTTTCCATTTTCGTTTTGTGCACAAAATCGGAAATCGGATAACGGTTTGTAATCCATGTTTTTGTTTTGGTTCAATAAACGAAAAACGAAAAAACAAGTGGTTTTTTTGTTATTTCATTTTTTGTTTCAAATGAAAAAACGAACTGCCTGAATGTACACGGACCGGTTTAGTCGCACTTTAAGTATCAAAAGTAAAATATTTTCCAAAATACATTTATTGGGAGGTGATCTCCCCCCCCCCCCAAAAAAAAATAATAATAATAATAATAATTTTTTTTTAAAGGCATGCAGCAGTGATGGATTGTGTACAAACTAATGTGGTGTCAGAATGGTAACTATTTACTCTTCTGATCCAACCACAATTAAATTCACTTTATCCAGATGCAGTTTATCAGGATACAGTAGTATTTTTGGACAATAATGAGCCAGAATGAAGGAGTAACAACTTCCTACATCTTACCTTTTTTCAATGCTGTTGTCTTGAAACTGGTATGTGATTCTGGAAAAAAAGAAAGAAAAAAAAAAAGAGATGGGGGATTAATATGCTGCATTGAAAAAAGCTGAAACATTGAATAATTTTAGATTTGGATCAAAATCAAGCAAGTTAATTATACTATAATATTGTTATTGTTCATTATGAAATATTAGCCTAACTAAATGTCTAATTATAACTATAGACCCCTTTCACGGATTGCGCAATACCGGAAGCACCGCCATGTTGGAGACACTCGTGCTGTAAACACACAGTAGTTGAAGTCAGAGCTCCGGTTTTATTTCTGATTTGACCATGTTCTCTGTAAAACAAACCTCTGTAAAGAAGACAGAAGCTGCAGGAGAGTATGTGGACCAGCTTCAGCCTGCAGCAAAGGAACGTCATTTGGATAAAATACAGATAATTGGCAGCTAAGAAGACCCATACCGGCTCTCCAACATGTCAGAAGATGAGAGGACCTTACCAGCTGTGACCTACGCAGACATTGTGAATTATTTGGTGATTTATATTTAATTTTTAATTTGTCTGTGTACATATAAATATATTTTGGGTGTGTTTTTAAACACACACTAGCTATGTATTCTTATTGTAAATGTATGTGACATCACATCAGTCTGAGGATTGAAGCAAATTTTGTCAAAATGATCTTAGATCCCTGTTTAAGCTACATTTGATCCCTGGATCAACCAGATCTGAGCGGTTCCAGAGAGCAATGCCTTGATTTTCCTTCTTAATCCAGACTAAATGTGTAAATGTGTGTTTCAGTTCATCTTATAGAAGCTCTGTGCAGAACTACCTCAATACATATTTTTTAAATAAACATGTGAAGTACAATGATGGCTGACAAGTGTTATTCAAAATTTTCAACTCTTGTACAGTGTTTCAACACAAATTATATAAATAACAGCTACTCTGAGTGTTTCAACACAAATTATATAAATAACAGCTACTCTATGAATCTAATTACAGTACGAACTTTGAGGTGCATTCTGCAGACATTTATCTTTTAAGATAATAGTACGAATGGTTGTCTTTATATAGACCTTTTTTTACCTTATAACTACTTTGAGTTTGGCAGAATATTTTCTAGTCAATACAAAAAGTGCACAAACAAAATGGTTAATGATACATAATGTCATTTATTCTGTTTAAAAGAGGTTTTCTAAATCGACGTGAGCTATACAGTATCAGCACCACTATGTGAAACATATGTTGTAATATGTAAGTTGTCTTGTTTGCTCACGTCTGTGTGATATCCATTACAGAAAAAGCATAATCAAAATTACATTAATCAAATCAATACATAAACAATGATATAGTAATTCATGCTCAAATCAAAAAGGCGTTCAATACAGGATCAACTGGACTTTATTTGTTACTAATAAAGTCCAGTTGATCCTGTATTGAACGCCTTTTTTGATTTTATCATGTCCTGGACGACTGAGAATCTTCACCAGCATCATGCTCAAATAAAGAGTGCAGTGAATGAAAAATCATGTCTGCCCCATATTTGCAAAAACAACTTCAAAGTAAAGGTGGAACAATGTAAAATAAAAATAAAAAAGGTTCACATCAGCTATCACTCTTCTATCCACTTGTTCTTTTTACAATTCATGCAGCTACTCATAACCCACCAAAGGTGATTAACCAAGGCACAGCACACAAAGCCAATCATATTGATTAATGCAACTTTTTCTGGATATCTACATGTTTGAAAATCGATAGGTAGAAGAGGGCCATTCAAGATTGTGTATTTTTGTCTAACACAGCCTATGACACGTTCAACATGGATTCTAACATGTGCTATTTGCCATGTTTTTTTTAGTTCTTTTTTGTCGTCGGTTGAAGCGTTCAGCTGCCAGATGTCATCCACCATCAGCACCAACTGCTACAGACTTCTCTGCAGCACACGTCTTCAGTGAAGGCACCCAGTCTGGATCATCCTTGCTGTACAATGGAGCACGTCTGCCTAAGAAAAGAAAAAACATAATAAAATAAAAATTACTTAAATGAAGTTGTAAATAATTGGTGTGTTCATATGCATATGAATTTCAAAACAGGATTTACAACATAGCACCGGATTGTCAGTTGTCAAACAACACAAGAACAGTTAATTTAGGTTATTGTATGTGCTTCTTACATATTTAGTGTTTGTATGTATTTTTTGCTTTTCAACTTGAGAGCTAGATGTGTAGTTTATCATGACAGTGCTCTTGTCATGAGTGTCATGTGCTCTTATGAATTTTGAATAATCAGCATAAACAACTCAACAACTGAAAGCTTTGTTAAGCTTTCAGTTGTTGAGTTGTTTATGCTATTTGTAAAAAACAAATAACTCAACAAAAAAATTTAACGTTCCATGTACATTTTATGCAGCACAGTTAAAGGATTGTAATAATAATAATAATCATCATTTTATTTAAAAGCGCCTTTCAGGACACCCAAGGACACTTAACAAACCAATTCAGTTCAAACATTATCAGTGACAAATTGAAATATAAAATACATAAGGATTATATAATATAAAATACATTTAGTAAAGTTAATAAGACTAAAGAGATGTGTTTTCAGGGCTGTCTTAAACAGAGAAAGGGAGGTGGTGTTTCAAAGGTCTGTCCTCGTGCTCAATAAACTTATGATTCGTGTAATGCCCTAATTCACTATAATCTACTGTAAGAAATATATTACCTGACACAAAGTGTGCAGAGCAAATTCGGATGTTGCTCAGTGTTTTTCAATCCAAGTTCTGGTTTAGGCTGCAGCCACAGACGTCCACGTTCCTCTGATAACTGCTGAATTACTTCACCTTGATTTGTGATCACGAGTGGTAATCTGTAAAACAGAAGGCTTTTCTCTCAATCTGACCGATTGTGGCAGCCATGGACACGACAATAATTCACCATTTTTTGATTTTGTGTGACCAGACGCGACGCACCACTACAATAGCTTTGAGGCTAACACAGCTATGTCGCCAAGATGGCTACTTCCGGTATTTTTCCAGGGTTGATGACGAGCCGTGAAAGGGGTCTATACACTGTACCAGGACCAATACAGTCTGAGACTTTACAAAATGCACAACCAAACTTTAATAAATAATAATTTTATTTATAAAGCGCTTTCAAACAAAGTGCTGAACAGTTACAAAAAGATAAGAATCAATATAAAAAGGTTGTAAGAACAAATAAAACATTGAAAAAGGATTATATATTACAATTTTTCCTGTTTTGGCATGAGTCACCCAATATGCACGGTTTTGATTTGCTGACTCGCACCACGTGATTCAGTAACAGCATGCGATTGGTCTGTAATCGCGCATTGTTACTGAATCACGTTGTGCGAAACCCCCCCCCCCCCTACGCTTTTGATTGGTTTACTCGCACAACGTCAGTCAGTAGCAGCGCTCATTGGCCCGTTTGAATTTGCCCGGGTTGACAAAAGATTAAAATAACACTTGAGTTTCGAAACACAGCGAAATGTTAACGAATAGGTCTGACAACAATACACCGAAACTGTACGGTTCAGTTTCTATTTGTAAACGGAGCTAAATTAATAAGTACACGCCAATATTCATGAATTTTTATGTTAGTTGACTTATATTAAACTGCGACATACGTACAAAACAACGTAGGTATTTTTAAATAAACATAGATAAGATTAAATCACCCAACTTACTGCAGAGGTGCTCAGAGTAGCATTCAATTCCAGGGTTCAGTCGACGCACGTTGCAAACCAGCAGCATGATGAAATCCGGAAGAGGTTGTGACTCGGTAGGGACATACCACTAGTAAAAAAAAAAGAAGGGGGTGGACCGCTCCAATTTCTTATAGTACCTTGTTTTCGTGACTACACGTTATGCAAAAACAGTAAGTAATAATATTTACTGACAAGTAAGGTAATGTACTGAGAAAAATTACAACCAATTCTCCTCAACATTTAAGCTTATTTAAAATGTGATAACCCCCGCAAAATGCTCTCACCCAGAGCTGGGAAGGGAGGGGAGGGGTGAAGAGAGGAGGAGGGGTAGTGAGGACAAACAGCAAAATGCTCTCACCCAGAGCTGGGAAGGGAGGGGAGGGGTGAAGAGAGGAGGAGGGGTAGTGAGGACAAACAGCAAAATGCTCTCACCCAGAGCCTAGAGGGACTTCAATGAAGCTCCTGTTACTGTATTATGGTTTGATGACCCCACCCCCCAAAGAATGTCATTCAAGTATGCCTCCTTTGTATAGCCCAGCCAGGGGTTCCCAACCTTGAGGAACACCATCCAGCATGTTTTAGTGGTTCCTCTGCTCCGACACACCTGATTTTAATAAACAGGTTATTTACAGGCTTCTGCAGAACATGAAGTCATTAAAATCACTGGATCAGGTGTGTTGGAGCAGAGAAGCAACTTAAACATGCAAGATGGTGTTCCTCAAGGACCAGGGTTGGGAACCACTGCTAGCCCACCCAGCACCAGCAACATGTAACAGATCAGCAGCAACATGAACAGATCAGTAGCAACATGAAACAGATCAGCAGCAACATGAAACAGATTAGCAGCAACATGAAACAGATCAGCAGCAACATGAACAGATCAGTAGCAACATGAAACAGATCAGCAGCAACATGAAACAGATCAGCAGCAACATGAAACAGATCAGCAGCAACATGAAACAGATCAGCAGCAACATGAAACAGATCAGCAGCAACATGAAACAGATCAGCAGCAACATGAAACAGATCAGCAGCAACATGAAACAGATCAGCAGCAACATGAAACAGATCAGCAGCAACATGAAACAGATCAGCAGCAACATGAAACAGATCAGCAGCAACATGAAACAGATCAGCAGCAACATGAAACAGATCAGCAGCAACATGAAACAGATCAGCAGCAACATGAAACAGATCAGCAGCAACATGAAACAGATCAGCAGCAACATGAAACAGATCAGCAGCAACATGAAACAGATCAGCAGCAACGTGAAACAGATCAGCAGCAATATGATGTGATATTTCACAGTGACCATTCTGGTTAGATATTCATGAGTCTAACAGCCTCAGGGTAGAAGCTGTTCCTCAGTCTAGTGGTTCTACACTTAATGCTCCTCAACATCCTTCCTGAGGGGAGTGGGGCAAAAAGTGTGTGTGCTGGGTGAGTGTGGTCCTTCATGATGCAGGTGGCTCTCTTCCTGCATCTGGAGGTGTAAATGTCTGTGATGGTGGGGAGACTGACTCCAACATCTTCTGTGCAGCCTTCACCACTCTCTGCAGAGCTTTTCTTTCTGCAGCTGTGCAGCCTCTATGCCACACATTGATGCTGGAGCACAGGATGCTCTCCACTGCACACCTGTAGAAGGAGGTGAGGACTGAGCTGCTCAGACCAGCTCGTCTCAGCCGCCTGAGGAAATAGAGTCTCTGGTGAACTTTCTTGATCAGGCTTTGCACCAGCTCTCCAGGTGTTCCACCTCCTGCTTGTAGCTGGACTCATCATAGTTTGTGATGCATCCCACCACAGCTGTATCAGCTGCAAACTTTATCAGAGTCAGAGAGTCAGAGAGAATTTATTGTCATTTGCACCGCATGTAGTACATGTGTTGAAAACGAGATTAGGGTCCCAGTTACATCCAACAACAAATGCAAGAGAAAAACAATAATAACATCTAGGATTAACTAAGAGAGACATCAGCTAGTAATACACTAAGCCCTAATGTAGTAGAAAAACATCATTATAAACAGCAGCACGAACATGAGCAGATGGTCACAGATGAACGCAGCAACAAGAAACAGATCAGTATCAGCATGATGTGACATTTTGCAGTGTTTATTCTTATTATTTATTTATTCATGAGTCTGACAGCCTCAGGGTAGAAGCTGTTCCTCAGTCTAGTGGTTCTACATTTGATGCTCCTCAACCTCCGTCCCGAGGGGAGTGGTGCAAAGAGTGAGTGTGCTGGGTGAGTGAGGTCTTTCATGATGCAGGTGGCTCTTTTTCTGCATCTGGAGGTGTAAATGTCTGTGATGGTGGGGAGACTGACTCCCACAGACTTCTGTGCAGCCTTCACCACTCTTTGTAGAGCTTTCCTCTCTGCAACTGTGCAGCCTCCATGCCACACGTTGATGCTGGAGCACAGGACGCTCTCCACTGCACACCTGTAGAACGAGGTGAGGACTGAGCTTCTCAGACCAGCTCGTCTCAGCCGCCTGAGGAAATAGAGTCTCTGGTGAACTTTCTTGATCAGGCTTTGCACCAGCTCTCCAGGTGTTCCACCTCCTGCTTGTAGCTGGACTCATCATAGTTTGTGATGCATCCCACCACAGCTGTATCAGCTGCAAACTTTATCAGAGTCAGAGAGTCAGAGAGAATTTATTGTCATTTGCACCGCATGTAGTACATGTGTTGAAAACGAGATTAGGGTCCCAGTTACATCCAACAACAAATGCAAGAGAAAAACAATAATAACATCTAGGATTAACTAAGAGAGACATCAGCTAGTAATACACTAAGCCCTAATGTAGTAGAAAAACATCATTATAAACAGCAGCACGAACATGAGCAGATGGTCACAGATGAACGCAGCAACAAGAAACAGATCAGTATCAGCATGATGTGACATTTTGCAGTGTTTATTCTTATTATTTATTTATTCATGAGTCTGACAGCCTCAGGGTAGAAGCTGTTCCTCAGTCTAGTGGTTCTACATTTGATGCTCCTCAACCTCCGTCCCGAGGGGAGTGGTGCAAAGAGTGAGTGTGCTGGGTGAGTGAGGTCTTTCATGATGCAGGTGGCTCTTTTTCTGCATCTGGAGGTGTAAATGTCTGTGATGGTGGGGAGACTGACTCCCACAGACTTCTGTGCAGCCTTCACCACTCTTTGTAGAGCTTTCCTCTCTGCAACTGTGCAGCCTCCATGCCACACGTTGATGCTGGAGCACAGGACGCTCTCCACTGCACACCTGTAGAACGAGGTGAGGACTGAGCTTCTCAGACCGGCTCGTCTCAGCCGTCTGAGGAAGTAGAGTCTCTGATGACCTTTCTTGATCAGGCTGGTGGTGTTGTTGCTCCAGCTGAGGTTATCATTCATGTGTACACCCAGGTATTTGTAGCTGGAGACCACCTCCACCGCAGATCCACCTATATACAGTGGGGTGTGGGTGTGTTTGTTCCTTCTGAAGTCCACAATCATCTCCTTCGTCTTCTTCACATTCATGTGAAGGTTGTTCTCTTTGCACCAGCTCTCCAGATGTTCCACCTCCTGTCTGTAGCTGGATTCATCATTATCTGTGATGCATCCCACCACAGCTGTATCATCTGCAAACTTAACAATATGACAGCCTGGATGTGTGGCTGTACAATCATATGTGAGCAGAGTGAACAGAAGAGGGCTCAGCACACATCCCTGAGGAGAGCCAGTGCTGAGGGTGATGGTGGAGGAGGAGAAGTTGTGGATCTTCACGGACTGTGGTCTGTTTGTTAAGAAGTCTAAGACCCAGTTACAAATAGAGGGGCTTAGTCCAAGTGTGGATAGTTTGTCTATCAACCTGGATGGGTATCTGCACAATCATATGTGAGCAGAGTGAACAGGAGAGGGCTCAACACACATCCTTGAGGAGAGCCAGTGCTGAGGGTTATGGTGGAAGAGGAGAAGTTGTGGATCATCACTGACTGAAGTCTGTTAGTTAAGAAGTCAAGGAACCAGTTGCAAATGGAGGGGCTTAGTCCTAGTGTTAGTAATTTGTCCATTAGGGTTTGGGGGATCATGATTTTGAAGGCAGATGTGAAGTCCACAAAGAGCATATGGGTGTATGAGTCCTTCTGTTCCAGGTGGGTGAGAGCAGTGTGGACCACAGAGGAGATGGTATCCTCTGTTGATTGGTTCTCACAGTATGCATACTCGAGGGTCCTTGTTGATGATGGTTCCTCTGTTGATTGGTTCTCACAGTATGCATACTCGAGGGTCCTTGTTGATGATGGTTGTTTTGATGTGGGTCATGAACAGTTTTTCGAAGCATTTAGCGACTATCGGGTGAGGGCCACTGGCCAACAGTCATTCAGAGCAGTCACTAGCTGTGTTTCCATCCATTTTAATTGCGAAATTTGAGCTACCTCGCAAATATGTAAATACAAATTAATGCAGATCAGAAGTGTTTCTCCATCTACTGGCTTGAAGCACTTCTTCCAAGCCGCGCACAGCGTCATTACGTCAGACGTCAGCGTCATTACGTCAGACGTCAGCGTCATTACGTCAGACGTCAGCACTGCGCATGTCTACAGTAAACAGGAAGTAGCAGTTGAAAACAGAACCCGGCCACACATCTCGTCAAAATGGAGAGAATATTTCAGGTATGTGTTGCTATCAGGCGAGTTGTATTTATTCTGTCATGCAAACTAGTTTTAGCGATGTTACATGTTGTCCGGAGCGGAAAAAGCTGAACGTCACGTGACGTGAATGTTCGCTACGG
>JBBPBX010100901.1:0-12282 GCA_038048925.1 Garcialebias charrua
TGAAGATTAATGGTAGCCTGTGTGCTCCTTTTAGAGTGTGTAGAGGTGTTCGGCAGGGCTGCGCACTCTCAGGGATGCTCTACGCACTCTCCCTTGAACCCCTCCTCCAAAAGATCCGATTAAGCGTCCATGGTTTTACTTTACCCGGTTCTGACAACAACATAGTTTTATCCGCATATGCTGACGATGTTGTTGTTTTTATAAAAAACCAACAGGATGTAGACATTTTAAGGAAGGTTACCGAGAGTTTTTCCATTCTGTCTGCTGCGAGGGTGAACTGGGGAAAGAGCACAGCCTTCGCCGTGGGTGAGTGGCCTGAAGGGCTCCCAGTTCTCCCTCAAAGCCTCCTGTGGATGAGAGACGGTTTCAAATACCTCGGTATTTACCTAGGGGAAAAGAATATGATAAAGAAAAACTGGGAAAATGTCGAAGAAAAGTTTAGACAAAAAATAAAAAAATGGAAATGGCTGCACTCCCAGATGTCCTACAGAGGCAGAGTGCTAGTTTTAAACAACCTGGTCGCATCACAGCTGTGGCACAAACTAGCCGTTCTAGATCCACCTCCAGACCTGCTGGTAAAACTGCAGTCTGAGATGGTGGAGTTCTTCTGGAACGGTCGACATTGGGTGCCACAGTCGGTTTTGTTTTTACCAAGAGAGGAGGGGGGACAAGGCCTTGTCCACCTGGCCAGCAGAACGGCCGCTTTTAGAATGCAGTTCCTCCAAAAATACCTGGCAGGACCTGCTGACACAGTGTGGAGAGACGTGGCCAGCTGCATCCTCAGGTGCGTGAGCGGTTTGGGGCTGGATGCTGCTCTGTTTCTGACCAATGTCGGCTGTTTACAGTTAAAGGGGTTACCTCAGTTTTATCAGAGTGTTTTTAAACTGTGCTCCTTTTTTAAATTCAACAGAACAAACACGAATAATTCTCTGCATTGGCTTTTAGAAGAACCTTTAGTCTGTGGAGCGAGATTGGATGTCTCTGACAGCACCATGCCGGGGCTGTCGACGGCGCAATAATTCTCTGCATTGGCTTTTAGAAGAACCTTTAGTCTGTGGAGCGAGATTGGATGTCTCTGACAGCACCATGCCGGGGCTGTCGACGGCGCTTTGCAGGTCTGGGACGGTGACCCTGAGGCGGCTGGTGGAGACGGCTGGACCAGATTTCTCCAGCGTCCAAGAGGTGGCCTCGTTGCTCGGAGTCCGGTCTGCCAGACTGGTGCAGCGCTTCATAGACTTGTTGAAGGAGAGGTTGACAGCTGGTGAGAGGTGTCTCCTGCAGCTGTGGTCCACAGAGGGTCGTCCGCCTGATCCAACAGACCCGTTTCCGGAGACCCACCTGGATCCTGACCTCGGGGACAGCAGCGGTCCCCTGCTTCGTACCACAGGCCCAAAGGTGGACTTGTGCGGATCAGGTTCAAAAGTCCTGTACCGGACCTGTGTCAAGGTGCTGAACAAGAGGACTCTGCACAACAGGGCTGTCAGTGTCTGGGACAACAAGTTCGGAGAACAGAAGCCCCAGTGGAGAACACTCTATAAACTTCCGATAAAAAAACGGACTGGTGACCTTCAATGGAGGGTCCTTCATGGCGCCATTGCAACGAACTCTTTTTTATCTATCATCAGTCCTGGAGTTTTAAACGAGTGTCCTTTTTGCAGTTTATCAGAGAATGTTTTTCACGTTTTTATAGATTGTGCACGACTAACAGTTTTTTTTAATCTCTTAATACAGATTTTTAACCTTTTTGACACACTTTTTACCCATTCAGTTTTCATTAATGGTGTATTTTACAGCAGAGCTACTAAAGACAAGTCCCAACTTTTAAATTTTTTAATCGCTGAGGCAAAGATGGCAATTTATTTGTCTCGCAGGGACAGACTGCAGGATGGACCTCACCTTGATGCTGTGTCTCTGTGGAGGTGCAACGTCAAGGCCAGACTGGCCTTGGAGTTTCACTTCCACAGAGACACTGGGGATTTAAAAATGTTTATGAAACTGTGGGGGTTCAAAAACATCTTATGTACCATTTCTGATCAGAAAGAACTAAACTACAACGAGCTTTTAATGTAAACAACTAATTTTAAGCTTGTCCTGATCATGTTTTTAATACTGTGTGAATAGTTTTGTTAAAAATCTTCTTCTTCTTCTTCTTCTTCTTCTTCTTCTTCTTCTTCTTCTTCTTCTTCTTCTTCTTCTTCTTCTTCTTCTTCTTCTTCTTCTTCTCTATCATGGCGGATCGCAAGCAACATAAAGGTGCATACCGCCACCTACTGTACATGAGTGTATAGCAACACTACCTTACATCTATAAAATTCTATTCTTTAAAGCGTAACTCACCTAAAAATTAACTTTTTTTTATCTGATAAACTCCATAGAATGTGTGTAAAATGTTGTATAGCACTATGTCTGTGTTAATTTTCATGTTTTTGTGCGTATTTGTTTAAATCTGCAATATTTGGTCTAAAAACATGTTTACGGTAAGCCTATGTGTTGAACAGAGGAATTGCACCTTAATTTTCTTATTGGTCTACGATTCTCACTGTGACGTGTTTTCTCACTCTGTCGTCACATGCTCTGCTGCCTGAGTATATAAGTGGAGCCACTCCCCCGAGAAGGTCACTCCCCATCCAGAGTTCAGGGGTTGAATTAGCATAGCAACATAGCGTTAGCAATGCTAATGGTTTCGTCTTCGCTTTTTTCCTTGACACCATGTTGAACACCAAATACGGCGCATGTCTGCCCTCATAGCAGTGGACTCCGTCGCGGATCCGCATTCTTACCTGTTAAGATCAGCGCCGCGGATTTTTCATTCATTCATTCAACCTTTATTTATACAGGCTAGCCTCGTTGAGTCACGGGGACTCATTTACAAGAGGGACCTGTCTCACTCACACCAAACAACCATCCACTCTCACACTCACACCTAGGGTCAATTTAGAGTCACCAATCAGCCTAACAAGCATGTTTTTTGGTCTGTGGGAGGAAACCGGAGTACCCGGAGGAAACCCACGCATGCACGGAGAGAACATGCAAACTCCACCCAGAAAGGCCCCGGACCGGGATTTGAACCGGCAACCTTCTCGCTGAGAGGCAGCAGCTCTACCAGTTGTGCCACCGTGCTACCCAATCTGGTTTGCGCGTCCGGAGCAGATCCGGAGCAGATCCGCCCAGCATGCCAAATAACCGACCCCCCACACTGTCAGGATAACGGACCCGGCACGGATCTGTGAGCCTTAAGTGCTCTTGTGCTCTGGGAACATGACCCCACACGGATCCGTGCTCCGCGCCGTAGGCGGATACGCTCTCCAGGTGGAGCTAGTGACAAAGGCCAGCATAAACACGCTCCATGTCCCGCCCTCTAGGCGGCCCAAAAAGTAGTATATGCAAGTATCCTTAAAGTATACTAATTTTAAACTAAAAAAATAAGAATATACTTTCAAGTTTACTTTTTAGGTACTTATCAAAAGTATACTTAGCCAAGTTTATTTTATACAATACTTGACTTATACTAAAAATAAACTAAAACTCTTAAGTATACTATATACTTCTGTTTAAACTTTTGGCCAAGGTAATTTTATACAAAGTATTTTCACACTGGTTTATTTTTAGTACTTCTGTTTTAAACGTTTTGTCAGTTTTTTGGAACATATATATATATGTATATATGTATATATATATATATATATATATATATATATATATATATATATATATATATATATATATATATATATACTGTATATATATATATATATATATATATATAGTATATTGTTATTATTATTATTGAGCATGCATCAGGGTATTATTATTATCATCATTATTACTATCATTATTCAATTTTATTCTGCGTTACTCCAGGCGTGAAACAGAAGTTGCTGCTTTCTGCCATTTTTCTGTTTGTGATCTTCATGCGTTATGATTGGATTGGGGTTAAAACGTGATCATGTACGTCTCAACCAATCAACGCCACTCTTGCTTGTCAGGTTGCATGTGAACCAATCAACGCCACTCTTGTTTATTGGGGAAGTAGCATGTGATCATATTCAACCAATCAACGCCTCTTGCTTCGCGCCCTTCGTTCAAATGTAGCCATTTCCTTTCCAACTGTTGGACAAGAAGCTGTTGTTGTGTCGGACTTAGCGCTCGTAAAACTAAGACGTCGACTGGTCTGACTCTGGACGACGACTGGACATTCAGTTGGAAGTTGAAGGTAATCGGTTCTGTTTGTTTATTTGCTAGCTGTTAGCTCTGTTCACTTGAATGAACAAAACCTGCTGCTGGATGTCTTTTCAAAAGAGACAAGGCCCCGCATCCACGCGTTTGCGTCGCATGTCTGTTAACATGCGCTGACCAGCCAGCAGAACAATACAGCCAGGCTGAAATACTAGTTTACTTGAAATACGTATTTTTGCAACATTACTGGTTTTGTAGCTGCTTCAGGCAGGTTTCTGCTGCAGCGAGGTCCTACTCGGTTTCTTTATGCTTCAAAACATGACACAGAGTCGTTCTAACTAGCGTGAGAACATCCAACTTGTTTAATTTGAAGTTTCCACTCGATAGAACATGATGAGAGTCAGAAGATGAAGCACAATAAATAAAGTTTGATTCAACGTGTCCCTGAAACAAACAGCTCCAGCGCTGCATGTTTTGTTAATTCATTTATTCAAAATAAAACAAATTCATCAGAAAGGGAAAAAAAACACTGAAAGAAAAGTTGCAGAAAGAAGAAAATAGTCTTATAATATCTGCCCCTTATTAAAATAAACAACAAACAAACAACAACCTTCACTTGAACAATCTCCAAACTGAAAAAACAAACAAACAAAAACAGGTATCCTTCACCTGCATTATACATTCCCAACAACTTTAATTTAATCATCTTTTAAAACATATAAATAGTTTTAGAAATGCTTATGGTGATATCAAGTAAACTTCACAGTCCTGTTTCCTGATTTACAACACGGCTCCTTCAGACTACTGTAGTTCTGAATGAAGGTAACATTTACACATTTACATTCCCTTCAGGTTATATTTACTCTTTTTTTTTTTCAACAAATTTTAATTGAATATTTGGGGGTAATAGTTTTATGAGTTTTATACATGACTTGTAAAATACTATGTTCAACAAAATCATACACTTTTAATAATTTCAATTAATTAAATAATATATTTGTTGGATGACCATAGCACTTCTTAATAATTCTTATAGCTCTTTTTTTTGTAAAATAAAAACAGGGTTTGTAATAGTTTTGCATGCTTTTCCCCAAACTTCAATACAATAGATTAAATATGGAACAATCATTACATTATACAATACATGGGATTGTATATACAAAACTTTGTCATTCAAAAACTATTTTACTTTATACAGTAATGCAATTGCTTTTGTTTTTATTCTTAAGTGATTTACATGAGATTTCCATGTCAGCTTCTCATCAATAACAACACCCAAAAGTTTTATTTAATTAACTATGAATTTCAATACTGTAAATTTTAAAGATGTTTAAAGATAAAACTATTAATATTGACACATTTTATGGCAAGAAAGTTCATGCTCAATAATCCAGGTACCAAAGCCAATAATTCTCAGTCAGATCATCTGGACAGTTTCTTTTCTTTTTTTTTTAATGTCCAGAGGACCAGACTTAGCTTTTTTAGATTTTTCTACCTGGATTATTGAGCATGCATCAGGGTATGTGTGTAACACTATTACATAATAATGTAATGTAATGTAATGTAATCTGTAATAATATGAACAAAATAATGTTCCCCTTTCCACAACTCACTTCTTGTTTCTGAACTTTTTCTTTTAGATGAATAGAAAGACTACACCCGTCACCAACTCCACCATAAGACGGAGAACTCGTGCAGATGTACAGAAGCGACTTCAACTGATAACGGATGACTACAGAAAATCGACTGACTGTAGGATGACAGTGTGACCTTGGACATGACAGTCTGGCTGGTGACTGTTATGGGCAGGCTCAGTCATCTTCTGAACAGTCTGATGATGAAGCATGACATGAAGGTAAGTCTGATACAGCATCAGACCTAAATTAGATCCTGTTGTTTCTTGTTTCATCATCCAAACTATTTTCTGCTTCCCAAAATGAAGACAAATAGCTCAAATCTTCACATAGATTGCTAAATTTGTCGTGTTTTAAATTGTCCGCTATTAAAGAGACCAGAGCCCTCTGCCTCATACTACGTCACAGATGGTGCGTCCGCGTGTAATCGGATTTCCCATGATTTTTATTTTTTTTCCATTTATAGATGGCCTCCCTTCACACCTTATAGCCATCCTCTCACTCCAATATGTTTTTTTTATTTTTTTTTATGTTTTTTTTGTTTTTTTTTAATAGAGAGAAAGAAAGAAAAGAGAAAGTGAGACAACAGTACAACAATTATCCACAAAAAGAGCACAAGGCAAACACACCAAACCTCCGTCCACAATCCTGCAAAGCACATGACAGAACACAGCAACGAAACATACAAGCATAAAGACTGATAATATTCATGACCTTGCAGTAGATTTCTATATATAAACATACCCATACCTACTGTCAAGAAGAGTGAGTTTATTATGGATTCAAAACCAACAAAAATTAATCAGTACAGGAAAGCTTATGGAAAGTAGTGCAAAAATATATTAATAACAGTTGTCGAGGTAGAAACATGTCTGGTCTTGTCTAGGACTTGTCCGGACTTGTCTATTATGCAACCTCAGTAATCTCGTCTGTTCAGACTGTGAGCACAGAGTTCTGCAGGAGCGCACCACTCAGACTCACACAAACACACACACACACACACACTCACCCAGACGCACGCTCACACAGACAGGCAGAGCACAGGAGGAGAACGGCAAAGGGAGCAGAAAAGAATAATTGTTTTAAACATTAGAAAAGCCTATAAAGTCTGAATAAAAGAAATTGTAGTTATAAAGCTAAGATAAATAAGAGAAGTTAACTGTGTCTTAAAAGTTTAACCGTTAAAGAGTTGTGAAAGTCATGAAGAAAGTCACTTCCCAAAAGCAAGCAGCCACTCTCAAATTCACACACGAACATTCTTGAACTAAACAGAGGGCAGAAGGGAAAAAACCTGATGTAAAAGACTTGTTCTAACTTTGAAATGTTTTTATCTGAACCTGGTTTAACTTTGATTGGTTTTAATAGTAACTTGTCCTAATTAATACAAGCAAGAGATATATGATTTTTACCAATAATCATGGTAAATGTGTTTTAACTAATATAATCAAGTGAGATGTGTTTTACTTAATACAATCAAGTGAGAAATGGTTTTAACCAATATAATCATTTAATATGATGTTGTTATGATAAAAAGTTAATCATTTTTATAATGGCAATTGTAATGATGTGTTACTATGTTTCAAAGATGGTTTTGTGACAAAAGTGATCTCTTGCAAAACACACATGTTGAAAAGTATAACTTGCAAACACTTTACTGGAAAAAGTGATGTAACTAACTGACCAGAGTTGTGTCAATCTCCGGCCCTGGTGAATCATCCAGCCTCGAGCAAAAAGAGCAAATTCATTTCCTAATAAGGGATCATGTAGCTTCAAGCAGAGATTGCAAGAATAGAGCAGCTCTGCCCAGAAAGTGACAAAGCAAGCAAACTTAGCCAATCACAGACTAGCTACCCCCCTCCTCCTAGGGAGAAGGCGGGACTAAGATTTATATTTAAACGCCCTGTTCCTTCAGGACCGGGCTGTCCGAAGTTGTCATGATGCGGTCGAGGAGCTGTACATCAGACATCGAGTAACTGGAGCTGACCTGCTCCACTGAAGACCCAAAGCGTGGTTCAGATCGACTCCGTGCTGACAGGAGGAAGCAAGCGTCCTGGGGAGAGACTTCTTTTCTTTCATTTTTAAGCTTTGAGGAAAGACTGGACAGTTTTTACCCAGACAGCCAGGACGAAGCAAAACTTGTTTCTTCAGATCAGACCAGCAGGGAGTCAGAGGTGAGTCTCAGTCCTCAGGGACTGAAGGCGACTGCTTCAGGTATTCCCTCTCGGTCCCCGAGGGACTTTGAGGAATGAAAAGGGATGACTGCAAGACACCTTACTGAATCCTGGCTTCAGCTAGATTTAAATCAAATTAAATTAAAAGTGGATAGAGCGGAAGCAAATAGACAATTCAATTATTCTAGAAAATCAATTGCTCGAGGTTGTTTGATAATACTGAAGGCTCTGGGGAGATACATCTACTGGGTAAGATCTTACGTAAAACTCTAATCCCTGATCCTTAAGGTCAGGAGAGATGTGTGATTGCAAAAGACCACTCTAACTCTGATTCTTAAAATCAGATGAGATGGAAATGTGAGAGTGTACTCTAAACTCTAGCTCATAAAGCTGGATGAGGAAGTTTCTTATGATTAAGCGCTCTAATTCTGGTCCATAAGACTGGATGGGTATTGGAAGTGTTAACTGTGTGACATCAATGAGACGACCCTCCGAGCCTCTCCAGCCTGGACTCCAGAAAAGAACCTCCTCAAAGACTACATGCAGACTGAACAACTTAACATCAGGTCTGAGGATTGTCTGGTGAATTAATACTTTTATTTTACTTATAATCATAATAATTAATTGTACTGTTATGCTGTAAACGCTGATCCTTCCCTGCAAAATAATTGATTAAAATAAACAAAACGTAAAATTCTTGACTTTTATTCATCATCCACTTGTCCATGGAAATGTAAGTTTGGTTCACAAAGATAACATCAAATATTAGGAGGTTTTGAAAGGTTAAGCGTTAGCACCTAATGTTATATTAAAACAACACCCCAGGGTCCAACCTGCTGGATCCTAAAACTTTCTGGGTCAGTAACAATAGCCAGCTTGAACAAAGGGGAAGCTTCCGTTAACACGAGTTGCCTTGTGCTAACCTCTCCGGTCCCCCGCAGCTAAGGTGGAGAGAGGCACCGGGTGTAAAAAGGGGGTGTGACTCGCGGACGCTAGGAAGTGAATTTGCCCAGATGAATTCCCCTATTACCAGCCTTCAGTCGGAAGCTGTCCCAAGTAGCTACAGGTAATACCCGAGCTCCTGGACCAGTTCAATAGACCCTGTTAGCAGGTAGGCTGCAGCGAGGGTGTGTCATGTACCTTGTGACTACCTCGCTGATCTAGGAAAGCGAACATGGTGACCACGAAGGGACCCTCTTTATGAATAAAGACTCCCAAGAGACAAGGCGTGCGTCAAAGGACTGACAAGCGCCAGAAAAAAACGACTCCTCTTAGAGTAGAGAAGTTGTAGTCGGCTGGTCTAAGCTATCAGCTAAGTGCCCCTTAATTCCACAGCAGTGGGCGGGGTAAAAAGGGCTTACTAAGAATCTGCTGACCACAGATCCGGAGTAAGATTAGCAGCAGGTCGGTTTTCATCCCAGGTACAGGGACATAAAGTCAGTCGGCTTTGAAAACGGACAAACTCGAGACGACAAAAACGAAAAATGGCTGCAGAAGCGGCACCAACAGGACTGGTGGTCCAGTCCACAGAAAACGATCCAACTGGAACAAGACCCGCACCAGCGGAAACGACAAAGACTGAGGATCCGCCCAAAACGGACGATCCAAACCAAGAAAGACCGGACTCAGAAGGTGAGCCGAAAGATGAGATACCGATAGAGATAATTCTGTATGGCAAGGGGTTCCATACGTGGGATTCCCATGTTCAAACGAGATACAGAAAAAGTCACCTAAAAACAGAGGATGAAGCGTTAGAGACCCACCTTGTTAAGATAATGAAACAGAAAAATACCTACAATTGTCCGGGGATGATAGAGGGCCATAAAATAGTGGTATTGAAAGACCCAGGCCTAATAACCAATAAAACCGATATTAAAAAATGGTTAAAATGGTGGAATGTAGTGCTCGAATCACCGGGAAGTTTGAACATAACGGTGTTACATAGTCCCTCAGCCGAATATGACCCTCTCGTAAAGAGGGTGGCTAAAACTTCAGGGATAGGTGGGTCATATGTAACTTCTGACGTGAAAGCCCTTAAAAGAGAACCTCAATACGAGGAGGAATGGCCCAAAATGGAAGCATTTAAGAAGATAAGAAAACAAAGATCTAAAAACAGTGACCGAGGATCTGTGACAGAGTCCTCTAAGGAGACGGATGACGAACTCGGGGAAGGGGGAACGGGACCAACAAACCCCGAACCGGTTAAGGACTCACCAAAGGAGTTGCAGCTCCTGATTCTCCCATACGGTCATGGTTTTGAGACCTGGCACCGAGATGCTCAGTACATGTTTAAAGTACATAACCCAGAGGTACCGGATGAAACCCTAAAGAAAAACTTAATGCAGGGCATGAGAACGGATGGAGAATTCTACTGTGTACCGGACCCATATGGTTGCCAAATGCTAGTGGTAAAAGACCCTACAAAGATATCTAAAAAAATTGACATTAAAGCATGGCTACAATGGTCCATAACGCTTATTGAACAAGACAGACGGGGGAAAATACTCCTCATAATCAGCCCATCAGCTGAATATGACCCTCTAATACAAAGGGTAGCAAAAGAAACTGGCATAGGCGGGCAAGTAAGGTGTCCAGCTGCCAAAATAACCCCCATGAGTAGAGAATACGAGAAAGAGATAAAAAGAATGAGACGATATCGGAAAATAACATATTTAGGAGACCCTAACATAAAAGATAACTATTCAGAATCGGAAATAAATACTCCAGAGGAGTCTGGTGAAGAATCCGAATCAGAACCAAAGACTAATACTGCTAAGAACCTCAAGATTACAAAAAAGGGAGCAGAACCAGGCTTAGAAGTACTCTTGTATGGCCGAGGTTACGAAACCTGGGATCCAGCCGTACAAGAAATGTTCGAACGAAGTAACCCCGACACAAATAAAGAAGCTCTGCTGCAAGGTTTGAACGAACGGATGAAAACATGTACCTGGTTGGGAACATGGGGCTTTTATACATGCACCCACAGCAGAAGTAAAAGTCAGATGGTAGTATGGAGAAACCCGACAGAAATAAGAACAAAGGCCGAAATCCAAAATTGGCTAAAATGGTGGGTTCAGCAGATTGAAAAACCAACCACTAGAGAAATAATAATGATATACAGCCCCTCAGCAGAATACGATCCCCTAGTAAAAATGGTAGCTAAGGAGATGGATGTAGACTGGGATCTCAGGAACCCAGAGGTGAAAGCGGCTTCGAGATTCCAGGAGTACAGGAATGAACTGATTAAACTGGGGCAGTACAAACAAATGATAGCAGGTCGGAAAAAAGTAACACCAAGGGTGCGAGGCAGTAGTGGGTTAGGAACAGGACCCATAAAACCGGCCTCGAGCCAGGGTCCCAATCTATGGGGTTCTCAGGCGGACCTAACGGGTTATAGAGTGCAACCTAACTATTGTACTGACCCAGAATCAAGTGATGCCGGGGACGGTGGAATCCCTGACAACGACGAAAAGCCACCGGCCAGGGACACTGTGGATGGGGCCCAAGAGGAACTAACACTCGTGGCCCGAATCCTAGCAGACCAAGTGATCAAACAATTGAATGTAAGACCTAGAGTAGAAACAGATGAACAGAGCCCAAAGGGGCAGCATGAGACAAATCAACCCCTAGTAGGTTCCTTACGAACCTTGGGAGGAATCCACAAGAAATCTAGTGCTAAAACAAAACATAATGAAACAGACTTCGAGTTCCCTCCTGGATCAGGCAGTACAGGGCAAACTTTCAAAGGACTCCTTGAAGGAGTACCAGAACCAGCCCCAAGAGCAAAACCAAGGACTGGATCTCCTCGCAAGCAACCCATAGAGACAATCCAATTCTCAAAACCCCTCGGTCCATTACCCGACGAAGCTCGGGTCTTAAAACTTCAAAATGGGATCAAGGTATGTAGTTTGGTAGGAAGCGCCTTCACAATGGAGGGCGATGGGCTGCTGGTATTCACCAAAAATAACTGTAAAATCCATAACAAAACTTTCAGAAAGGTCCTGAACACTGCAGCTGGACCCCAATATGAAAATGAAGTAAGAGAGTTGATGGCACAAACACGAGAATCAGAGTCAAAAGTGTGCCTAACGAGCGGAGGGAATCTCTTGTATAATGCTATAATACATGTCCCAATTAGAAGTTACAAAAAAACAGATAGTAACGAGGAGTATATGAGGGAAATGATAAAGGCCCTCGAGCAAGGGATGGCCCAAGCGCTCGCGAAAAACTTCAGACGAGTAGTAACGACAACCGAAGGGTTACGATCTGAAAACCTCCAGTGGGAAATAGCCGAACGAGTT
>JBBPBX010100902.1:0-12282 GCA_038048925.1 Garcialebias charrua
TGATGCTTCTCGATGAGCAGTACAGCATGAGCCACTTCTGGAAGGTGTCTCATTTGTCTGCCAAAATAATTGTGTGCTGTGAAACTGACAACATCGTAAAAGTTTATAAAACGACAGTTGCATCAACCACCTTGAGGGAAAGAAAAAATGTACAGCTGCAGACTGTGTACTTGAAAAACTTTAATTCACTGATAAGAAACTGCATTCTTTCAACAATAAGTTAACTAAAGACAAGTGAAAATGTAATGTTTTGTTTTACAAGTGGTTAATTTACAAGTTGTTAGTTTACAAATCTCTTGTTTCAGAAAAGAACATCACATGAAGCAGCTTGTTTCAACTGCAAGGCGAGCCCGGGCACACCTCACACCTGTTTCTGTGTTTACAGCCTCAGGTGTGTTGTTAGAGGCCGAGGTCAGAGTTTAATAAAAGCACTAGGAACGCCTTGTTGTACCGCAGACAGTAGTTAAGTTACTGAGGTCACTGAAGTGTTTCTATCTGTTGCAACACATAAAATGTAAAAACTAGTTTCAGCACATTATAATAGCATAATTACAAATGGCACAACATAAAATCACTCATTCAATATAACTTTATTGTTCATAACATTCCACGAGATGGAGATTTATCTTTGACATCTGGCTCCTACATTCAAAACAACACAATTTAAACATGCCGTAAAACTTTAAAAAGCTTTGCTAACCTAATAAAAACATTGTAAAATACATGATAAATAAAGACATGATAAAGACATGAATACATGAAAAATGATGTATCTTTTGACACAAAGATAATGGTGGATTTGACCAACAAGCCTCCATAAATAAACATGGACGCAGTAAGTGTTTTTTTTTCTGTTGTTCATTCAAGACGTCTTTCTACCATTCACACTTCGGTTTAACAGCTTTATTTATTATTTAGTTACAGGCTGTGGTAGCTTGGTGGTCAGTGCCATGGTCTTGTAATACTCAGGTTGTGGGTTCAAGTCCAGGTTGCATCAGGAAGAGTATCCTACGTAATGACCACATCCTTCATGTGAGTTTGCTCACTGTGGCAAACCCTAAAGAAGAGAGCAGCTGAAAAAAACTTACCATTTATTATTTAAAAACTGCTAATATTGCACACATATAATTACAACTTTACCATTCTGTTTAAGATAAAATAAGTTTTTAATGAAAATGAATGTGTAATTGTTGTCACATTTATTGTTCCAATACTGTATGTCCAGTTTATTGGTAAATCACCCAAAATTGATTAACATGATTAAACTATTCTGTAGCTTATCTGTAAACATTAATTGTTAATAACACATCAACCCAAGTTTGATATGAATAATTTAGCCATCATTTATAAAGAATAGTGCAGTTCGTCCTGACTTGATACGAAGAGAACTGAGGTGTGAGCACAGGAAGGACAAGACGACCTTCAGTGTTTCAATCTTCAAAAAAACAACTGCTGCCTTTAAAATGCAAAAACAGCACAAAATAAATCAAACTTTATAAAACTTATCTAAAAAATCGGATCAGATATCAAATAATTCTATAGTATAATATAATATTACTCATTCTATTGGTTTAAAAGTTGTCAGGCATTGTAAACACTAAATTGTTTGGAATATTTTTTGTATTTTTTAAAATCATTTTTAAACTGTTATTCATTAAAGGTCTGGCACAGGAATCTAACCTATTGTCACCAATGCTGTAATTTAAAGCAGAATTCTAATTTTCTGGATTACAGTTTGAGAAAACTCTTTATATTTCCTCCACTTTGACCATCAACAATCGCTGTTGCTTCACTGTTAATAAATCCCAATGGAGCGTTACCAGACACACATAACTGGTAAATAATTATATTTTATATTAAACAGATAGTTTACATTTGTTGAAGTGGTGGTTTGTGGTTAAAGTTTTATGAAACCGCAGTAATCCAGTTGGACATTGGCTTCACACAAATTAGCTGTTAGCTTGTCATTCTTATCAGAAATAAACTCCATTTTTTCCAATTACTTATTGTAGATGGCTATTTTAACAGCCATCTACAACAGGTAAGATATTAATCGTTCAAAATTGTTCCACAGAACTTCATTTCCAAAGATCTGACCTATTTCTGTCTTAGATTATTTGATAAAGTCCCAGCCTGGCTTTTGAATTAAATTACGTCTTCTCAAGTGACGTGAGTTCAGTGTAAATATGAAAAATCATCTGCATCGCTGCAGGAAATAGACTTGAATAAGTATTGGAGGGGTGTAAAGTACAAATTAAGTTAAAAGTAAAGATGATGAGTGGTAAGGGGGTGGTAATGGGTGTAAATAAAAACATTTTAACAACCTTCCAGTCTTCTCCTCCCACCCACTGTGGTAAATGACTCAAACAGGGTTCTTCTCAGGCTAGTCAGCTCTTAAGGCCTTTTATGTCCATCCAGTAATTGTCAGAGGCCACTCCAGAGGAAATCCCTCTTATTCTAGTAAGCAGATCGGATCACGGATGTTGCTTCTTTCTTTTTGGCCTCCAAATGTGAAAAGGAAAAACAGTAAGTGAGTCAAAGCCTCAACATGTGGGTGTGTACAGTTTGTGTTGCTGGACTGCTTTCAAATGTTTTTACAACTTAATCAAAGTGCAGTTTGTATTTTTGTGGGATAAGCTCAAAAATTATATTTAAAAGTTGTTAAAAGGTTTAGCATTCAAAGGAATGCAATTCTAGTTTTTTCATAATATAGTTTATATAACTATGGAACGGTCTGCCTCTCCACAGACAGGTCTGTTTTTAAATCCCATCTTAAACGTATCTTTTTTCCAAGGCTTCTGACACCATGTGAGATGTTGAATTTATTATTGTTATTTATTTGATACTCCTTTTACTGTTTTTATTTTTATTGCACAGCTTTTCATGTTTTTTTTTATTTTTAATTCTTGTATTTTATTCCTTTTTGTACCTTTTAACTTGTCTGTACAGCACTTTGGTCCTGTATGGGTGTTTTTTTATAAAGTGCTTTATAAATAAAGTTGGATTTTCTCTTTCTTTTTTTTTTACCTTGTATTTAGTGCTTTGTTACAAGTTTAAGATTACGGTATTTTCATCTTTATTTCTAATTCCTTACTGAGGGAGAAATAAAGATCCGTTCTATTTGTCTACATTATTTAACTAAGTGACAGGAGATGATGAGTGGTTCAGTTACTAACTCATCTAGTGGTTCATGAAATATTTTGCTAACACAACACACACACATGGGCAAAAACATTAAAGCCATTTTACCCTCAGTGGTAATAACTATACTTGAAACAGGCGATCACAACTGAAATTGTGATTTTGCTGTGATGGACCTGAGGATCGTAAAAACCTTAAATCAAACTGGCACATCAAGGGACAGACTGGGACAAAACAGAAAGACACAAAAATGTGCTCACTTTCCAGACAAATCTTGAGTCTGGTTCTTAACATAAAACTTTAAAGGAACAGTTGGAGCACTTAGGTAAGATACACCTTTTACATGGAAACCCACTTCTGTCATAGCTTCTTGAAGGGCCTCAGTTTATAGAAATAAAGATTGCGTCAAACAGGACTGAGGAGCTAATGGCTAGTCTGGACAAAGCTGTGGCCAAAGTGGATTGTTACTGTTCTAAAACAAGCGCCATCTTTACAATGTTATAACATTTAATGCAAATGCTAATTTATAAATCTTTCCATCATTGTCTGCTTCACATCAAATAATTCACAAATAAATTGGAAGTGCCTGTGGCATGCGTATCCTCCAAAAACAAAAAGTGCAAGAAAATACCAGTATTTAAGAAATTCTGCATATAACACAATTTTACCCAGTTTATAACATTCATCCATCCATCCATCCATCTTCTTCCGCTTATCCGGGGTCGGGTCGCGGGGGTAGCAGCCTAAGTAGGGAGGCCCAGACTTCCCTCTCCCCAGCCACTTGGAGCAGCTCCTCCGGGGGAATCCCAAGGCGTTCCCAGGCCAGCCGAGAAACATAGTCCCTCCAGCGCGTCCTGGGTCTTCCTCTGGGTCTCCTCCCGGTGGGACGTGCCCGGAACACCTCACCAGGGAGGCGTCCAGGAGGCATCCTAACCAGATGCCCGAGCCACCTCAACTGGCTCCTCTCGATGTGGAGAAGCAGCGGCTCTACTCCGAGTCCCTCCCGGATGACTGAGCTTCTCACCCTATCTCTAAGGGAGAGTCCAGCCACCCTGCGGAGAAAACTCATTTCAGCCGCTTGTATCCGAGATCTTGTTCTTTCGGTCATAACCCAAAGCTCATGACCATAGATGAGGGTGGGAACGTAGATCGATCGGTAAATTGAGAGCTTTGCCTTTTGACTCAGCTCTCTCTTCACCACGACAGACCGGTACAGCGCCCGCTTCACTGCGGACGCTGCACCTATCCGCCTATCGATCTCACGCCCCAGTTTTCCCTCATTCGTGAACAAGATCCCGAGATACTTAAACTCCTCCACTTGGGGCAGGACCTCCTCCCCGACCCGGAGAGGGCATGCTACCCTTTTCCGGCTCAAGACCATGGCCTCGGATTTGGAGGAACTGATCCTCATCCCGGCCGCATCGCATTCAGCTGCAAACCGCTCCAGCGAAAGCTGTAGATCACGAGCTGATGAAGCCAATAGGACCACATCATCTGCAAAAAACAGAGAAGCGATTCTAAGGTCACCAAAACGGATCCTCTCAACACCTTGGCTGCGCCTAGAAATTCTGTCCATAAAAGTTATGAACAGAATCGGTGACAAAGGGCAACCTTGGCGGAGTCCAACTCTCACCGGAAACGAGCCTGACTTACTGCCGGCAATGCGGACCAAGCTCTGACACCGGTCGTACAGGGACCTAACAGCCCTTATCAAAGGGCCTGGTACCCCATACTCCCGGAGTACCCCCCACAGAACCCCCCGAGGGACGCGGTCGAATGCCTTCTCCAAGTCCACAAAACACATGTAAACTGGTTGGGCAAACTCCCACGCACCCTCCAGGACCCTGCTGAGGGTGTAGAGCTGGTCCAGTGTTCCACGACCAGGACGAAAACCACACTGCTCCTCCTGAATCCGAGGTTCGACTATCCGACGGACCCTCCTCTCCAGAACCCCTGAATAGACCTTACCAGGGAGGCTTAAGAGTGTGATCCCCCTATAGTTGGAACACACCCTACGGTCCCCCTTTTTAAATAGGGGAACCACCACCCCAGTCTGCCAATCCAAGGGAACTGCCCCAGATGTCCACGCGATATTGCAGAGTCGCGTAAGCCAACACAACCCTACAACATCCAGAGCCCTAAGGAACTCCGGGCGAATCTCATCCACCCCCGGAGCCTTGCCACCGCGGAGCTTTTTAACCACCTCGGCGACCTCAGCACCAGAGATCAGAGAACCCGACCCAAAGTCCCCAGGCTCTGCTTCCTCAGTGGAAGACGTGCCAGTAGGATTGAGGAGGTCTTCGAAGTATTCCGCCCACCGACTCACAACATCCCGAGTTGAGGTCAGCAGCACGCCACCTCCACCATAAATGGTGTTGGTCTCGTACCTCTTTCCCCCCCTGAGACGCCGGATGGTGGACCAGAATCGCCTCGAAGCCGTACGGAAGTCATTCTCCATGGCCTCTCCGAACTCCTCCCACGCCCGAGTTTTTGCCTCAGCAACCACCCGAGCCGCATGCCGCTTGGACTGCCGGTACCTATCAGCTGCTTCCGGGGTCCCACAAGCCAAAAAGGCCCAATAGGACTCCTTCTTCAGCCTGACAGCATCCCTCACTGCCGGTGTCCACCACCGGGTTCGAGGGTTGCCACCTCGACAGGCACCAACAACCTTGCGGCCACAGCTCCGATAAGCTGCCTCGACAATAGAGGCGCGGAACACGGCCCACTCGGACTCCATGTCCCCCGCCTCCCTCGGAACGTGTTCAAAGCTCTCCCGGAGGTGGGAGTTAAAGCTCCGTCTTACGGGAGACTCTGCCAGACGTTCCCAGCAGACCCTCACGATACGTTTGGGTCTGCCAGGTCTGACCGGCATCCTCCCCCACCATCGGAGCCAACTCACCACCAGGTAGTGGTCAGTAGACAGCTCCGCCCCTCTCCTCACCCGAGTGTCCAAGACATGCGGCCGCAGATCAGATGAGACGACAACAAAGTCGATCATCGAACTGCGACCTAGGGTGTCCTGGTGCCAAGAGCACATATGGACACCCTTATGCTTAAACATGGTGTTCGTTATGGACAATCCATGACGAGCACAGAAGTCCAATAACAGAACACCACTCTGGTTCAGATCAGGGGGGCCGTTCCTCCCAACCACACCCCTCCAGGTCTCACTGTCATTGCCCACGTGAGCGTTGAAGTCCCCCAGTAGAACAAGGGAGTCCCCAGGAGGCGCACTCTCCAATACCCCCTCCAAGGACTCCAAAAAGGGTGGGTAGTCTGAGCTGCCGTTTGGTGCATAGGCACAAACAACAGTCAGAGCCCGTCCCCCCACACGTAGGCGAAGGGAGGCTACCCTCTCGTTCACCGGGGTGAACCCCAACGTACAGGCACCAAGATGGGGGGCAACCAGTATGCCCACTCCTGCTCGGCGCCTCTCACCAGGGGCAACTCCAGAGTGGAAGAGTGTCCAACCCCTCTCAAGGAAACTGGTTCCAGAGCCAGAGCCATGCGTTGAGGTGAGTCCGACTATTTCTAGTCGGAACCTCTCAACCTCACACACTAGCTCAGGCTCCTTCCCCACCAGAGAGGTGACATTCCATGTCCCAATGGCCAGCTTCTGTAGCCGAGGATCAGACCGCCAGGGTCCCCGCCCTCGGCCGCCACCCATCTCACATTGCACCCGACCCCTTTGGCCCCTCCCACAGGTGGTGAGCCCTTTATTTAGACAGGTTAGTCCCATTGAGCCTCGGGGACTCATTTACAAGAGAGACCTGATTTCTTAATGATGACAACAGTGGACAACAACAACAATAGACAATCATAAAAGAGACATACAGATTTTTTTTTTTTTTTTACAAATTAAAATAAAATGGTAACCAAAAGGACAGTCAAAAGGAAAAAGTAGCCAAAAAAGAAAAAAGAAGGGAAAAAAAACAGCTAGATTGTAAGACAGTGTATAAACCTAAAAACAGGAACATGTCTGCATTGGTTCTTCCCAGGAATCCAACAGATTCTTAAAGCAAATTACAATTTACAATCTACGAGAAGTTTCAAACAATCAAAAAAATAATCCCAAGTACAACTAAAATAATAAATGGAGCTTATTTATATAGCGCTTTCCAGCCCCCTATGAGGGGCCCCAAAGTGCTTTACAATACCAACCATCCACCCATTCATACACACATTCATACACCGGTAGCGGCAGACTGCCATGCAAGGCGCCATCCAGTCCTACTGGGAGCAACTCGGGGTTAAGTGTCTTGCCCAGGGACACAACGACACATGGTGTGGGGAACCGGGATTCGAACCTCCAACCTTCCGATCGGGGGATGACTGCCATTACCACTACGCCACGGCCGCCTCTTTAAATAATAAACACATCTAAGAAAGCACTAGATAAGTTAAAAGAAGATTTAGTTGAACAAAACTGGGATAGTGTTTATGTTGATGATGTGAATAAATCATATGATGCGTTTATGAATATCTTTGAAGATTTATATAAAAAATTGTGTAATAAAAAATTACTCTAAGAAGAAAGTTGTTGACCAGCAATGGATGATGAAGGGATTGAGAAATGCTTGTAAAAAGAAAAACTATTTGTACTCATGTTTCCTGAAATGTAGAACACGAGCAGCAGAAGATAGATATAAACAATATAAAAACAAATTAGTTGGGATTATAAGAAAACATAAGAAAGAGTATTATAGTCACGCCCGGATTTATGCAGGGGCTTTGAGGGGCTTGAGCCCGGGGCCCCGGAATTTTAGGGGCCCCCAGAGCCTCCGGACCCGCTCCCTAAGTTTTTTTTTGTGAACGGATAGTCTCAAACACGTTGTCTCACAAAGGAGAAAACTGTTCTTGTTAGGTTTCATGTAAAACTGGATGATTTTATCTTTTATTCGCTTCAGCGCGGCCGGTCCCCTCCCGCTGCCGGCGGGGGAGGGAGGGGGTGTGTGCGGCCGGTCCCCTCCCGCTGCCGGCGGGGGAGGGAGGGGGTGTGTGCGGCCGGTCCCCTCCCGCTGCCGGCGGGGGAGGGGGGTGTGCGGCCGGTCCCCTCCCGCTGCCGGCGGGGGAGGGAGGGGGTGTGCGGCCGGTCCCCTCCCGCTGCCGGCGGGGGAGGGGGGGTGCGCGCAGCCGGTCCCCCACCCACCGCTGGTGATAAGGAAGAGAAAGTGGAGGTGGAGGTGAATGGAGAAATAAAAAGTGCAGGAACGGAGGCAAAGGAGCTGGTGTAGGAGAAAGCAGGGGCGGCTGTAGAAGAAATGGAGCTGGGGCCCCCCAAACCAGGTGAAGAAACAAGGGAAGAGAACCCCCACCCACCGCTGGTGATAAGGAAGAGAAAGTGGAGGTGGAGGTGAATGGAGAAATAAAAAGTGCAGGAACGGAGGCAAAGGAGCTGGTGTAGGAGAAAGCAGGGGCGGCTGTAGAAGAAATGGAGCTGGGGCCCCCCAAACCAGGTGAAGAAACAAGGGAAGAGAAAAAATGAAGTTGCTGCAAGCGTGTTGCAGGGAAGTTTGTGTTGAAGTCCAGGCAACAATAGCTATTCAGTGATTTTATTTTGTGATGGAAGCATCATATTCTAGTTTCAAACCCTAACATGTGGTTTTGTATTTAACCAGTTCAGGGTTGTTTGTAGTTTGTGACAACTGGCATATTAAAGTTGTAAGTTGTGAAAACTTACTATTCAGTCATTTTCTGCTCATCATCTGAACCAAAGCAAAACAAACAAACATATATATATATATATATATATATATATATATATATATATATATATATATATATATATATATATATATATATATATATATATATATATATATATATATATATATACATATATATATATATATTATATATATATATATATATATATATATATATATATATATATATATATATATATATATATATATATATATATATATATATATATATATATATATATATGTATATATATATATATATATATATATATATATATATATATACACACACACACTCCGGTATATATATATGGGCCCCAAGATGACTCTTGCCCAGGGGCCCCCATCCTCCTAAATCCGGCCCTGCTGGTGGCGTGTGTGTGCGTCCTAAACAATAAAATCTCAGACTACTAAATGTGTCCTGGTCCAAAAATGGGAACAGGGCCTCAGGTTTGCCTGCTCACGCAGCTCGGGAACCTGACCTTTTGAGCCCAGACTTCACTTGTAAAATACTACAAGGAGCTGAGTATATGTGCGTGCGCACTAAACAATAACTCGTCTACTGTATGTGTAATGAAAAACAAACAAGCTGTTTCATGCATATACAAGAATGAAAGTTCCAGAGCACAGACTGCCCTGGCTCTTAACTCACCACTTGGAACACGACCTACTAGGACAAACTACGAACCGCAGTGGGACATACGAGTTTTGCCTGAGACAGTCAGATCTCGTGATGTCTTCTGCTGGGCAGACCAGCCTGCTCCAGAGTACGTGGGAGGGGTCGAAGGCCACCACGTCCGCACTCAAATGATGCAAGAAGCTGCTAGACATCCCTCCCAGGGGATGCGTTGCGGGCTCAAGTTCTTCCTGGTTCCCAAAGAGGAGATGAATACCTGAGACCGACCCTGGATCTCAGGACTCTGGGCAGGATAACAAGAATTTTTACAAAATGTTGAACATTGTGGCAGGTCCTCCAGTCCGTGAGACCTGGAGACTATGCATGCACAATGGATTTGAGAGACGCCTGCTTCCATGTGGGCGTCTGGAAGGCACAGGAAATTCTTCCGGTTTTGCCTTCGAAGGGAAAGCTTATAAATACAAGGTCTTACCCTTCGGTTTGAAGACTGCTCCTCATGCATTTACTAAATGTCTGGATGCAAACCCTGACCCCTCTTAGGAATCAAGGAGTCAGGATTATGAACTACCTGGATTACCTCCTGTTCTTTGGTCGGGAGCAGGCCCAGTCACACTCCTGGGTGATCTCTCATCTGGAGTTTCTCGGATTTTTCATAAACCCACAAAAGGAGTGACCCGACCCCGTCACGGATTACCATATTTCTGGGAGTGCAGGTCTACACCATCCGGTACAGGGCATGGCTCTCGGAGGAACGTGCTTCCCCGATTCGCCGTTGCCTGGCAAAAGTTTAAACTGAATCAACGGATTCCCTTGTAAGCATGCCAACGCCTCTTTAGGACTCTTGGCGGAAACCATACCCTGTGTGCCACACGTATTGGTGAGGATGCGGGTCCGGCATGCATGGCTAAACCAACAAATATAACCTGCCCCCGTCTGGGTGAGCAGAAAAAAGTTTAGAATCATCTCAAAGTGCCTGAGGGCCCCGGAACCTGGGGGGACCTGTCCGTGTTCACGGAAGGGGTCCCGTAAGGTAAGGTGTCATCCCGTGTGATTATCACGACGGACACCCTGGAAACAGGATGAGGAGGCAGTCTGCAGAAATCAGAATGCCCGAGGCCTCTGGAATGATCAGGAAGTAGATTGTACATCAACTTCCTGGAGTTGTTGGCCGTATTCCTGTCAGCAAGATACTTTTTTGGTAAAGGTCTGATCGCGAGACAGCACGTCCTAGTGTAATCAGATAACAAAACCACAGTGTCATTCATTGACTGGGGAAGGGGGACGAGATCCCAAGCCCTCCTCAGCCTGACACAGAGGATGCTTACATGGTGCGTTCCAGGATTATTGTCGCTCAGGACGACTCAAGTTCAGAGTGAACTGAGTTACGGAGCGAATACCCTCTCAAGAGGGCCTCTTTTGGAATCAGAATGAAGACTGAACCCACGACTTGTGGATCAGGTCTGGTCACGGGTTAAAAGAACCTCGGTGGACTTGTTCCCATGCGGAACCAGTTCACAATGTGACCTCTACTTCTCAAAGTTCAGGGATACCATGGCAGTTGCCTTCTTAGCAACAACAACAACATACACAAGGGACACCCTTGTGTTTATGTTTACTTGGGAGTTGCTTCAGTGGAAGGGTTCCCCTCTCTTCTGACAGTTCTCCAACATCAGGATGGGCCTCTTGGACAGTCCTAGTAGTTGTCTGCTCATGAAGCAGATGAGGGACTCATGCGTGCCTCTTATACATAACATTTTCCCCCTGGGGACTTGGAAGGTTACCCTGTGCTTGAACTGGTTTTTTTTACCTCTCCATTGCCATCTGGTTGCCAGTGGCGTAATGGGTCCCTTGCTCTTTTCCTCCTGCTTCTCAAGATTTCCAGAGAAAAAGGAGATGTGGAGTAATCCCACTAGCAGAAGACGCTTATGCTGTCTCTAGCTGGTGTTTACATCTATGTGTCCAGTGGTAACATCAGGACGATATTTCTACATGTGGCATTTTTCTTCTCAGGTTGTGCTCTCTACATAACTTGTGGAGAGCGGCTGGGAAATGCCTGCCGTATTAAGGCAGATGTTCTCTCATGCATTTTGCTGAGCATTTCAAGGGTGTGAATGGATTACGTTCCCATAGCAATCGTGTTGCACCGAGAGACCGTCCAAAAGGGAACTGAAAGTTATGCACCATAACTCATGTTCCCTGAGGAAGGGAACGAGGTGCAACACATCTGGCCCTTTCAATGCTGAATGCTCGGTGAAGTGCATTTATTAGAGAAAGATGGACGGGCGTCAGCCGCTTAAATGTCCAGAGGGCGGGGCCTCTGGCGCGACGCTGACGCCCATGCCGTAAAGGCGTGAGTGTATTACTTCAGGTCACCGCGCGGAGGCGCTGATTCCCATAGCAATCGTGGTGCACATCGTTCCCTTCCTCAGGGAACATGAGTTATGGTGCATAACTATGGTGCAGTGATGCAATGTTCCTGCTCCAGGACAGGTCTTCTGAGACGTGCACTCCCAGGAACTTGGAGCTGTCTACTCACTCCACTGCTGTGCTGTTGATGGTCAGAGGGGCATGTTGGGCATCCCTCTTCCTGAAGTCCATAACAATCTCCTTTGTCTTCTCCACGTTGAGAGTGAGATTGTTGTGTCCGCACCACAAGGCCAGGCGGCTCACCTCATTCCTGTAGTCAAAGTCAAAGTCAAAATCAACTTTATTGTCAGAACTGCAATATGTACAGGACATACACAGGACCGAAATTGCGTTTCTCTCAGTCCCTCGGTGCAACAGTAACCATCTAAACAC